>CABHPQ010177840.1:0-10971 GCA_902168405.1 Peromyscus aztecus
TATTTTATTAACAACACATTTGCCATACAGAACATTCCCACAGCACTAGATCTCAAAGTGGCACTGGGCTTGCAATCTGTGTGTTCGATACAGAAAAGACCAACAGAGGTCCTAGAGATCATGCTTTATTCCAGGTATAGATAAAGCCACATGATACTTAAATCAGTGGCAATAGATGACTTCTGGCATCTTCTGAACTTTCTTAAACATCCTATGAAAATGAAATATTAATTAGTTTTCATATTGCATTGTACAGCATGCATGTAACAAGAATTGTAAAACTAATTCCATTCCTTGATCTGGCAGTTTTATATGGCAGAATGTTCCAGTTAACAGAAGTGGAAATGAAAAGATACTTTATTTTCTCTTTTGAGTTAAATTGACAGCTGAGATGTCCTGAAAACCCCTTTCATTATTAAATTCCCAAAGTGCTAGATAAAATATATTTTAAAAACTAGGTCTGCTACTGACTGCATAGGTTAACTGACAAAAATAAGGAAAATCCTTAGATTCAAAAGAGTAAATGGGAGCAAGAATCGAGAGAACTAAATAAGCTCCCTGAAGACACAAGTTTTGCTGGGAAGTCTGCAGTAAAAGTGAGCAGGTTTTAAAATTTGCAGTTTACTTGCTTGGTATGGGAAATTGCATGTAAGGCACAGGAGAGATACAGACAACAACTGCTCATTAAAAGAAGAAAAAAAAATCCAGCCTGCAAAGGGATGGAGAAGAAATTTCTGGCTCAACATTGGAGGGTGGGGACACAAAAGAAATGCAAGTCTTCCAAGCTTGCTCAGCCATAAGCTGGGCATCATACAGGTTTGCAGCTTCAACACTATATACTATGTGATAACTAAAGTCAAACAGAAATTTAACTTGTGTTAATGGTTTCTAGATAAAGCAAACATTAATCCTCTTAGTAGGAATAAACTCATCTCTCTGTGTAGGGCAGTGTGTGTGTGTGTGTGTGGGGGGGGGGCTTATGTGCACAGGTATATATGTATATATGTGCCTGTGTGTGGAGGCCAGAAGTTGGCATCAGATGTCTTCCTCATTCTCTCACACCTTTTCTTTTTCCTCTTTCTGTCTGTCTGTCTCTCACTAAGCCTGGAACTTAGCAATTTGACTAGACTTTCACCAGTGAGCCCCATTCCTGCCCCCCAGCACTGAGGTTGCAGATGAGTGTTGCTGCACCCAGATTTTACATGTTGTTTGAGGATTTGAGGTTAGGCTTCCTGCTTGCAGACACTTTACAGACAGAGCCATTTCCTATGCCTTTACCTAGATATTAAAGGAAGTGTTAAAATTATACAAGTTAAGACCATACTATAAACATTGCAAACATCCAAGAGCGAGACAGCAGGTCTGAAGAATGGAAGCAGCAAAGCAGCACAAACACAGATTATGTATTTTAGATTTGAAATATGATGTAAATGCTTATGTTTATTTTAGTAACTTATTTCAGTTGGAAAATAATTGTGTATATTTATAGAGTAGAATGTAATGTTTTGACTTATTTATATGTTTTATGGAGATGTACTCATTATTACTGTCTAACATATTTATCCTTCACTGACCTTTTATGTATTAAGGATGTGAAAACAATTTGTTAGCAATATTGAAATATACAGTACATTATTAGCTTTAATTATGGTTACCATGAAACACAATAGTATAATACTAAAGCTTATTGTTTTTAGGTGGTATACACTTTTAATTCCCGCACTTGGGAAGCAGAGTCAGGCAGATCTCTGAGTTGGAGGCAAGCCTGGTCTATATACGAATTCCAGGACAGCCAGGGCTATATAGATAGGACCCTGTCTCAAAAGACAAACAAACAAACAAAAAAAAAAAACAAGAACAAAACTTATTCTTCGGTTGACCTGAAACTATATCTTTTGATCAACATCTCAGAGATTTTTGATCTTACTATTAAGAATAAGATGTGGGGTTGGAGAAATGGATCAGCAGTTAAGAGCACTTGTTACTCTTGTGGAGGACCCAGGTTCAATTCCCAACATTCCTGTGGTGGCTTACCACCATCCATAACGACAGTTCTAGAGATGCCCTCTTCTGGTTTCTTTGGGCATAAGGCATACACATGGTACACATACGTAAGTACATGCAGGCAAAACACTCATAGACATAAATAAATCTTTTTTAAAAACACACAAAATATGCTGAGTTTGGCACATGCCTATAATCCTTACATTTAGAAGGTGAGGAGAGGAAGTTTATGATTTCAAGGTCCGCTTAGAATATCTCAAAAAAGAGAAAATAGAAGAGAACGAGTGAATGAAAAGACATGCTAAGAAAAAACTATGCAACTTTTCTTCTCTCCCTCTCCCTCTCCCTCTCCCTCTCCCTCTCCCTCTCCCTCTCCCTTTCCCTCACCTCCCTTCATTCCTTCCTTTCTTCTGAAAAAGGCCATGGGGCTGGAGAGATGGCCCAAGAGTGCTTGCTGTTTTTCAGTGGACCTAAGTTTGGTCCTTAGCACCCACATTGGGTAACTCCCAACTGTCTATACTTCCAGGTCCTGGGGATTCACACCCTCTTCTGGACTCTGTATACATATGTACACACAAATAAAAATTAAAAAGAAAAAATTTAAAGGGCTACTTATGATATAGATCAGCACACTACTAAATAACCAGTACTACTATTATTAGTGTGAAAATACTTACTCAAATGATAAAAACTATGGATTGTTCACTAGTAGATGAGATAAAAAGAATTAGTGAATAGGAAGATAGATTAGATAGACTTGAGAAAAATAGGCAGAATACATTGTTGTGGAATATTTCTTTAACTATGTAAAAGTGTGTTACATTTGTATATGTTGCATTTGTTTAACGATGTAAAGATATGTAACTTTGCCTGCCTAAGGCACCTGATTGGTCCAATAAAAAGCTGAACAGCCAATAGATAGGCAGAGGAGGGATAGATGGGGCTGGTAGTCAGAGAATAAATAGGAGGAGGAATCTAGGCTGGAGGAGAAGAAAGAGAGAATGAGGGAGAAAAAGAGGAAGATGCCCAGCCAGGCAGCCACCAGCCAGCCAGACATGAAGGAAGCAAAAAAAAGGAATGAAAGAAAGGTTAAAAAAAATCCTGTGGCAAAACGTAGATGAAGAGAAACAAATTAAATGAAGTTATAAGAGCTGATGGGACAAGCTGATGGGACAAGCTAAGATAAGACCGAGCATTCATAACTAATAATAAGTCTCGGTGTCATGATTTGGGAGCTGGTTCGTGGTTCAGAGCCTGCTACAATACATAATAGGGGAAATTAACATATATAAAAAGTCAGATTAAAGCATGGGTTACCAAGAAGATGTAACAGTTGTCTAGCCAAGAGTTACAGAAGGAGATAACAGAATGAGAAGAAACCAAGAGTTACAGAAGGAGATAACAGAATGAGGAGAAACCTTTTTAAAGAGATGACAGCTGAGTATTTTGAAGGTTGATAAAACATGAATTCTGAGAATTAGGAAACATAGAAAATCAGCAGACAAGTAAGAAGAAGTTCTTATGGAAATAAATGAGAGAAGCTGGTTGAACATAAGGACACACATACCCCAAAGCAGCCAGGGAAATACTTTGTAACATAAAGAAATGGTTATTTTAACTCAATCATAATTGTCTTCAACAGCAACCTTGGAAAGAATAGAGCAATACTCTTTGTAAATTGCACAGAGAAATGACTGTCAGTCTAGAGTTCTGTCCTTAGCAAAACTGTTTTCCAGGAGTGAGGACAAAATAGATTCATATATGTATGTGTGTGCACATGAGCATGTGTGTATATGTGTGTTCTACATGTGGAAGCCAGAGCATAACCCTGGTGTAGTTCCTCAGCAGCAATCCACATTGTGTTTTGAGGCAAGATCTCTCACTGGCCTGGGACTCACTAATGAAGCTAGGCTGGCCAGCCAGCAAGTCCCAGGGCTCCTCCTGTCTGCTTTCCTAGCACTGACATGATGAGTGAGTGTAACCATACTTTGCTTTTTTATGTACGTTCTGGGGATCAAACTCAGATCCTCATGATTGAGGCAGCAGATAACTGACCCACTGAGCTATCTTCCCAGCCCAGAGTAGACATTTAAAACATACAAACACTGAGCATGTTTTCCACCAATAGTTCCTCACTAGAAAACTTTGTAAAGCTATTAGGTGGAGGAAAAATGATGCCAGGAGAGTTTCTGAGATGCAAAAAGAGCTGAGAGGTAACAGAATACACCAGCATTACTTATGTTAAGACCATAATTATAATGTCTCATTTGTGTAATTAAACCAAGACAACGGGAATGTTGGACAAAATCACATGATTTCAGAGGTGTTGGGAACTCAGGTTCTGAGGTACATACCATAAAATGCACATGAATCTTCAGTGTATAAATTACCAAACTGCTGGGTGTAATGGTGCACGCCTTTATCCCAGCATTCTGGAGGCAGAGGCAGGCAGATCTCGGTGAGTGTGAGACCAGACTGGTCTACATGGCCAGTTCCAGGACAGCCAAGGCTACATAGAGAGACCTGTCTTAAACTTACATAAAAAAACTTACATTAAAAATGAGACTAGCGAAATATACATAGTCCTATAGCATTAAAGTGGTCAATAAGTAAAAGTCTTCCCAGTAAGAAAATGCTTGGTACAGTTTTAAGAAGAAGTTATTACCAAATCTTGAAGATAATGCTAAGTTTGTAAAACTTAGAAAATGGAAAAAGGTTATTTCTTCCAATTGATTTTCTGAGGACACTAATACCTTGATTCACAAAGTATGCCAGGGCAGTATAAGGAGGGGATCAGAAGCCATCTCATGTCTGTGAAAATTGTATGTGGTATTTGCAAAGCCAAACCTGGGCTTCTTTCAACACACCTGGTCCTCTGACTCGTGTCTCCCCTGCTTTTGCGTGTCTTGTTCCCAGGCTTTGAAGACGGCTCTCAAGGTGAGGAAGTGGTGTCACTGTCATGTTGTGCTTCTCCATCCGTCTCCATTTCATGCTCCTCACTCTGCCTTAATGGGTCTATTGTTAGCCGCAGATGCTGCTTCTCTTTCTTTCGGTGACAGAGCAGCTCTTTAGAGAAGATGGGATAACTAAGGAATGTCATTGTAGACATTTCTGAATTCAAAATCCAAGTCTTGATGACTAAATGGAGTAGGTGGACACTTTTATTATGAATATAATAAAATCAATTTTATTCAAAATTTCACCACTAATCTTTCAGTTTTATTACCTTCTTAAAAAGATAATTTTTGCCGGGCGGTGGTGGCGCACGCCTTTAATCTCAGCACTCGGGGAGGCAGAGGCAGGCGGATCTCTGTGAGTTCGAGGCCAGCCTGGTCTCCCAAGCGAGTTCCAGGAAAGGCACAAAGCTACACAGAGAAACCCTGTCTCGAAAAACCAAAAAAAAAAAAAAAAAGATAATTTTTTTCGGCACCACTTAGAATAATAGAACATCATATGTCTCTGTGTGTCATGTAAGGTTTTCTTGGGAAGTAAAACTGAAAACTCTTTTCTGATAAATTAATTTTTATATATTCTGAACTAGAAAAATTCTGTTTATCAAATAGCTTAAATGTAACATTGCTGGATGTTTGAACATGGAAGATCTGCTGTTTTGTTCTTTTACTGCAGGCTGAACTTCAGGCCTTGTGCATGGTAGGCAGTAGCTGCACCCCTGAGCTACACCATCAACCCTCTTTTAACTTTCTGTTTTAAGACAAGATCTCACTAAGTCATACAAGCTGTCCTTGAATTCAGTCTCTAGCCTAAGTTGACCTTGAATGTGGGATCCTCCTGAGTATCTGTGTTATAGGCTTGCTCCATAAGACCAGCCCAAGTTCTGTTTCATTTTTTAAAAAAATCTTACATTTAAATTCATATGATATTCATAAACTTTTATTCGGAGGGTTGATTTATTTCTTCTTGAGATTCCTTTAGTCGGTTACTAATCTGTTGACTATTTTTCATAATCTGGAAACTTTGAAATAAATAAATTCTTCAATCTGTCTTCTTCTAGTTTCTCGTGAAGTCTTTAACATAACCCTCTCTAGAGTGGGAGAATGCTGATCATCACTTCTTTTTTGGTTTTATTTTGTTTTTGTTTGTTTGTTTGTTTGTTTTCGAAACAGGGTTTCTCTGTGTAACTTTGGCGCCTTTCCTGGAACTCACTCTGTAGCCCAGGCTGGCCTTGAACTCACAGAGATCCACCTGCCTCTGCCTCCCGAGTACTGGGATTAAAGGTGTGCGCCACTATAGCCCGGCTGCTGATCACTTCTAATAGGTTATTTATTGATTAGAAAATCTCATAGTGAAATTGTATCCTAAATTGGAAAAACAAAATTATTTAGGACTTCCATGTGAGGAGAGATTACTACTTATTTAATGTAATTGCTTACTTCGTTAGCATTTGGGGAGTAATTTTAACTAAAGTAATATTTCTAAGAAAACTCAATGGTGAACAATATTTTGTAAATGAAATGCTGGTAAGTTGAGATTTTTATTAGCAGTTATAAGACATTGATTTGAATGTTACCTTAAGAATAACATGTCAAGGCTGGGTGGTGGTGGCGCACGCCTTTAATCCCAGCACTTGGGAGGCAGAGCCAGGCGGATCTCTGTGAGTTCGAGGATAGCCTGGTCTACAGAGTGAGATCCAGGATAGGCACCAAAACTACACAGAGAAACCTTGTCTCAAAAAACCAAAAAAAAAAAAAAAAAAAAAAAAAAAAAAAAGAATTACATGTAAAATGAAGAGAATGTATTCTTTATTTTCTTCTCCTAACTTCAACCATTGGAGTTCTGAAGGAAATAAATAAAATAAGTAAGCAAATAAATTTTTTTACTGAAGTAAATAAAATCTCAAACAGTATATTGTAGACTAGCAGTTATATTCTAAGATATACATACAATGAATAATAAAATGCTCAGATTGCCTGATATATTGTAAGTGCCGTTTGTTCTAGCTATTATGGAAACTAGAGGGAAAAGTGCTCTTCCTTCTAAAAGGTCAGTGTAGCACACTACTAGCTCCCAGGTTCTCTTGCCTCAGGAAGTATCTTTTTTTTTTTTTAAACACAATATTGAATTGTGAAGCCTAAAGGGAATCCAGAAACAGGGACCTACAGCCACCACAGCACTTGGGGTCCAGTTGTCCCTTGCTAGTCCATTGTCCACAGTAAGAGACTTTCTAAAGTACAATTGGATCATGCCAATTTCCTTCCTGAAAAATTTCAGTCATCCCTGTTTGCTTTTTTAAGATTGATTGATTGATTGGTTGGTTGGTTGGTTGATTGGTTGATTCGTTCATTCATATGCATTAACCTTTTTTGGGTGCTGGGCATAGAGTAGTGGTTTTCTTTTTAAAGACACATTACACTTAAAACTTACAGTATATTGAAAGTTGAAATGAGGCGAAATATCAAAGCCTAGACTTTACCCACAGTGGTATCTAATGAGCAGTACCATCTCTTCCTCCCCTCCTCCCCAGGGCTCTCCTAAAAAGAATTCTTTTTTCTCATGTGGATGGTATCATTGAACCACCAACAGATCTTGCTAGTTGTTCTGTGGAAGTAATGATGTATGAAATAGAGACTGCCTTTGGGTTGTTCATCCTAAATTCAGTGAACTGCCTGCCTAATGTAGTCTGTGATATGTCTTAACCAGATTCTATAAACTAGAAATTACATGAAGCAACTTAAAGATAATTTTTTTTTGTGAGACAGGATCTCACTACATAACTCTGTCTTGGAACTAACTCACTGTTGTGGTGATATTGTGTTCCCCAAAATATTGTGCATCCTAATAAACTTATCTGGGGTCAGAGAACAGACTAGAAAATGGTGGCACTCACGCCTTTAATCCTAGCATTCCAGAGGCAGAGATCTACCTGGATCTCTGTGTGTTCAAGGATACAGCCAAGCTTGGTGACTCACGCCTTTAATCCCAGAAAGTGAGCCTTTAATCCCAGGGAGTGATGGCAGAAAGCAGAAAGATGTAAGGCGTGAAGACCAGAAACTAGAAGCTTTTAGTTGGTTAAGCTTTTAGGCTTTTGAGCAGCACAGTTCAACTGAGATCCTTTCAGGTGAGGACTCAGAAGCTTCCAGTTTGAGGAAACAGGATCAGCTGAGGAACTGGCAAGGTGAGGTAGCTGTGGCTTGTTCTGCTTCTCTGATCTTCCAGCATTCACCCCAATAACTGGCCTCAGGTTTGATTTTATTAATAAGTACCTTTAAGATTCATGCTACACACCATGTTCTGGCCTCGAACTCACAGAGTTCCATCTGCCTCTGCCTCCAGAGTGCTGGGATTGAAGGTGTGCACAATCATGCCCAGCAATATACTTACCTGCTTTTTGATGACATGATAGAGGGAAAAACTTTAGTTGAGTCATGTAAAAGATTGTTTTAAATAGTTTGATAACTTAGTCATCATTTGTCATCTTATTCTCTTAAATGTTTGGGAAGTGTCCCTATGAAAAACATGTTTAAAAGTGTATGTTCGTTAAATTGTCACTCAAAATTTATAATTTTGCATTTGTGTATACCCACCATGCCTTATGCTTGAGTGTAAGCTTACAATGTGTATATAATTCCTAGAGGTTAAATGTTTATGATATTTTGTGCCATATGAAAGGTATTGAATGACTTTGCCTTTGTGGTATCAATAACAATTTTTATTTGTTATTGATGCCATATGAAGTTATGGAAACAAAACAGCCCAGGGCCAGGTCTGGGTCCATGCGATTTATTCTGAGTGTTTTTCAGGAGGAGAGTGAGGGAAGTGTGATGGGTGGGGATGAGCCTAAGCAAGCTTGTGTCTTAGAGTCTAGATTTGGTGTGAACTCCTGGGTAGTTCTGGATAGGAAAGAGGAAGCAGACTTTCTTTTCCCATGTATTTGCTGGCCACAGGCTGCTTGGATGGCGGTGAAATAGAAAATGTAGGGCATGCAAATAGAAAATGGGGTGGCTCATGTCTAGAGTGGGTCATTAGAAATGAAGGCATCTGGGATGTAGTGTATCAGGCCTGGGGTGGGGGCTCATGGTTCACATCTGCATCCTTTGCAAATATCCATCAACTGTAGCAGTTAAGATACTTTGATTAATAAGAATATGTGAACATTATTTATGAATATGCTGTCCTTGATTTCTTGGTTTTCATTGGAAGCTTTTTCTTTTAATAAGATCCTCTGGGAATCAAATACATGGATAATTTTTTTCTAACCTAACTTGGAAAAACTTATCCATAGAATTGATTCCCAGAGGATCTTATTAAAACTCTGAGTAAAACATGTTGGGTTTTTTTTTTTTTCAGTTGTACCAATACTCTGAATTTTCGAGTTATTTGGTACCAAGCACAAGAAATAGCGCCTTATTAGTGGCTTCACCAATTAAAGAAAATGTGTCACCTCCTGTAGTAACTGTTAGCTACCTATAGGTCCTCAGGGAGGCAATGTGGGGCCTCATGAACACCTCCCTTCTCAATGGCAGAGTATTGATGGGTCCTGGTCAGATGGTCACATCTGCCATGAGTTCAAGAGTGTGAACACCATATGATAGCAGAAAATCTGCATTCCACAGTACTCCTGTTCTTTTTTTCTTTCTCTTCCATGATGTCCCCTGAGTCCTAAGGGGGTAATAGCAATGCTTATTTATAGCTGAGCATTCAGCAGTCACTTTTTAGCACATCGACTAATTAATGGTCTGTGCAGTATTTACTATCCACTGTAAAACAACAGCAAAAACTTTTGAATGCTAAAAACATCGCAAATCATGGTCATAAACATAAATATTTAGAAGGCAGTTTGAAGTTCATTCCTTCCCAGCTATGTGCTTTTGACCAGGTTTATAGTACCAGATGTGTGGAACAGGCCTCAAATCCAGTCAGAAAGTGTTTGGCTATTCCTGTAGCAGACTTGCTGCTGTTCTTTCCTGGCAAGTCAGTAGTGCTAGCATGCAGGGTCCACAGCTGAATAATGTTGCTGATGACCATCTCCCCACCCCCAGCAGCCAGCATAACACTTTCTGACACTAAAAGCACTAGACAGTGGGAAAGAAGCTTCCAGCACAATTCCAGCTTGAGTTCTTTATATCCTATGACTAAAGCATGTGGTGTCTTCAGCAGAGGGTCTTAACATTTAGATCTAGTGGACACCCAACAGTAGTGGCAATACTCTCTGCTCTTTGGGGGCTTGAAGGTGCTTTAAATTTTTTTTAAGTGTCAACTATAGCAAAAAGTAGGTATATTTTTGTGTTGCAGCTCTGTAGACAGTCTTTCTTTGGGCTGTCAGCTCCTGAATAATAACACAGAGACTTTTTATTAAGTATGAAAGCTTGGCCTTAGTTTGGGCTTGTTTCCAAAACTAGCTCTTAAAACTTAAATTAGCCCTTTTATAGTAATCTACGTTCTGCCACATGGCTGGTTACCTCTCCTTAGTACTATACATCCTATTTTCTCAGTGTCTGGATGGCAAATCCCCTGCCTCAGATTCTTCCCAGAGTTCCTACCTCTACCCAGAAGTCCCGCCGTTCCTCTCCTGCCTAGCTATTGGCCATTCAGTCCATTATTAAACCAACCAGAAGTTGACTTAGGTAGATGAGGTAAAACAGACACATCTTCACAGTGTACAGAAAGATTATCCCACAACACAGCTCAATATTATTTTGGCATATGTGTATAAACACAAGATACACATACTTTTTTCACTAATACTTAATACTTAACACAGTGTTTTTCTTCTGCCAGGTCCTCTTCTAGTTAACTTAATCCCCAGACTACATAAAAGAGGAGTTGTTTCTAACCCTAGTGAAAACTGAGACAGTATGTTAAATATTTACCAACATCACAGTTAGTAAACTGCAAATCTAGGCTTCAAACCCATGTAGTCTGGCACTGGAATCTGTTCTTCACTCTGCATTCTTTCCTTCCTCTCTTCTGCTCAGATTTATTTACATTCAGATACACATGCATGTATAT
>CABHPQ010177846.1:0-43933 GCA_902168405.1 Peromyscus aztecus
GGGGGGACTAGGACAGTGCCTGGAACAGGATCCGCCAGAGACGACCGTGCTTTTCAATAGCTTATGCCACCAAGTGAAATGCATCACAGGTAAGCAATAGGCTTAGGGAAGCGACTCTGTCACAAAAGTGCTTCTTGCACCAAGACCTGGGTTCGATCCCCAGAACCCATGTGAAAACCAGGAGCAGTGGTGTGTGCTTGTAATCCCAGATCCGGCAAGCCAGAGACAGGCAGGTTCTCGGGGCTCGTTTGGCCAAATAGCTTAAACCTAATTTGTGAGTTTCAGGTCAGTGAGAAATCCTGTCTCAAAAAATCAAAAAGACATGAACAGTACCTGAGGTTGTCATCTGGCTTCAATATGCATGTGTGCTTGTGCACACATGCATAAAAGGGGCCAGGTAGCCTATAGGGACCCCCCACTAGTCAAACCTGAGATAATTTATGTATCAGGATAAATAAGTGATTAATTATCAGCTGCTATAAAATGAGACTGAGCTCTGAAGGTCATGAGTGAAGGAAAGTCTGGTAAGCTGTGAGGTCCCTGAATGATCTCCCAGTGTACACACACCTCAGAGCAATCTCAGAGTCTGGCCATTGGCACCTTCTTCACATGTCCATGGTGACCTAATCAGAACCAGGACAAGCAAAAGTCTTGCCTCACCTGGTAAATATGATGGAAACATGGCACCACTGCTGTGATATTCTGCCCCAAATAGTCCCTGGATCTGATCATAAAGAAGCATCGAACCCTAATCAAACATCCTCCTCTAAAATGGCTGCATGCATGGGAATCATAGCGAACTTGAGAACACCTTCAGATTAGAGATATGGCAAGACTAGAGGAAAGTGACCAGGAAGGCCCCTCAGTGCAGAGGCCACTAGGGATGGCAAGGCAGATATGTGAGGGAAGAGTTGAGGGCCCAAGGTGGCTTCCTCCTTCTGGGGGTCATGCTGTGGGTGTGGAGAGAACACCCAGTTTGTGAAACAAGGAAGACTCAGAGAGCATAGAATACTAGACCAATAACCTACTGTCAGTGAGCTAGGAGACAAGTGAGCACTTCGTATATGCTTGAGACCTCTAGAAGTATATGATTATTTTGAAGTTTTTTTAATGGCTAAGTATAATAGATAGTCATCATAAAATTTTCAGAAAATTAAAATAAGCTCTTACTCCTTCACTGAGGTAACTGCCATTAATTCTATGTGCTGCCTCCTGGTCCCTTTTCTAAAAATAGATTTTTAATAAGCTGAAATTAGACTATAAAAATATTTTATAGTGCCCCTTTTAAAGATTCTCAATGACTATTATTCCATTGGAAATGTGTTCAATAATTCAATTAACCAACCCCCCCTATTATTTCACATTTAGATTGTTCCCAATTTTGTCTTTGTTATAAATAACACTGTGATATCCCTCTGTGTACCAATCTTTGAGCACATTGAGGTTTTTCCTTGGAGGATATTAGAAGTGGAATCAAGGGTTATAGGATACAAACTTTTGAAGATTCTTAACACAGAGGCCTGTTGCATTGGCCAGCAGAAGCTCCATCCTGAACTACTCTAGGCATTGAATTGAGTCCCTTCAGATTCCAACACAATCACCATCCATCCCATTCCAGCACCTGAGAGACTCATCTCATGGGGCCTTTGTATCCATCCACCAACAGACAAAGGAAGGAAATTAGCCTAAACACTTACCACTCCTGGAGGGGCTAAGGTTAAAGCTAAGGTGTGTTCAAGCCTTACTTGGAGCCCACGGTGGACAACAACACTGTAGCATGATCCTAATTAATCTTAACAATAAAAACATGAAATCAGATATCGAGGTAAAAGCTGAAAGATCAAAGAAGCAGAGTAGCCACCCACCAGAGACCTCTTGCCTCTATGAAATTTCAGACTGAATGGGGGTGCTCCTGTCTCTACAAATTCTCAGACTGAATGGGCCCTCGATCCTGTCTCCACCTGATTTATATTCCTGTCTCCACCTCCCAATTGTGCTGGGATTAAAGGTATGAGCCTCCTAAGTGCTGGGATCAAAGGCATGCACCACCACCACCTGGCTCTGTTTCTCTTTTAGACTGGATCAATCTCCTATAGCCTAGGGTGGCCTTTAACTCGTGATCTTCCTGCTTCCTCCTCCCAAGTGCTGGGATTAAAGGTGTGTGCCACCACTGCCTAGCCTCTATGGTTAACCAGTGGCTAGCTCCACCCTGTGATCTCTAGGCAGGCTTTATTTGTCAGAACACAAAATATCGCACAACATCACACATTCTTTCTCTTGACCATCTCTGTTGACTCTTCTCCCCTAGAGAGCAGACCTGACCTTTCCTTCCTGGGTAACCTCAGAGAACAACATCAAGGTGGAGCCTCCCTGAGGCAGGTACGCTACTGGTCCCTCCATCTATGATGGCCTCCTTTCACATGGTAAGCAACATCCTACTGCCACACAGTTTAACAGAAAGCCACTGATGTTTTCATTGTGTGCCCCCAAAGCTTCCCTGCTGCCTCCCACCCATTCAGAAGAGGCTGCTGGCCTATATACACAGCCCACTGGATAAACAGCACAACATGAGCTCCCCAGCCTGCCTGAGCCCACTATTCTCACTCAGGAGTATAGCCAGCTCCTCTGGGCCCAGTAGTCCCTGCCTTCCAGTTCCTCTCTAGACACATCATTGTTGTCACCACACACTATGGTGGAGATGCTCTGTGGCCACTTCCCTGCCATTACACAAGAGGTGATTGACAGGGACTCTTCTAAGTAGCCAGGTCCAGGACAGCATGGTACACGTAACAGCATGCTGCCCAACACCCCATGCCAACAAGCCATGGGCCCTTGTACCTCCAAACCACAGTCTTTGGACTATCTCTTTAAGGAGGGCTAATTTTCACAAGACGTGAACAAGGTCATTAAAAGGGCACTGAAGCCATGTAAGACTTCATTTCTGAACTTGAAACCCAATGATCTTATTTGCTAGAGTTACTTTTTAGCGATATAAATTTCTTTCTCATATTATTTTGTTATCATCCAAACTTAAGTCTGGAAAGCTTACATCATCTCCCTGTTTGTGCTATGACTCACAGAGAAATGAGATTAGGCCTGGCTGCTGCTTCTGCAACATCACCTCACCAAGAGCCCCCAGTGCAGAGGCTGGCATGAGGACAGGAGCAGTCCAGGGTCCGTGGGACACCCTGCTGTCCTCTCCAAGTGACTCCCAGGTTCTTCAAGCTGCGGGTGTCACAGGAAGGGGAGGGATAACCCCAGGACACAGGTCTACTGCCCAAGACAGACAAGCCACAGGACAATAAAGGGACACTGATAGCTAGAGAAGACATGCAAAGAGCCTTAGTGGTGGAGGCAAGGAGACTGTAATAAATGGAGGAAGCCAACTGTGGGGTGAGGGAAGAGCGACTGGGACAGGGAGGAACCTTGGTGTAGGAGGCAGCAATGTGCTAAAACTTAATGGCAGGCAAGGGAGATCAGAAGAACTGGTCATTAAAGACCCTCAGCTATGAGAAGGCAAGGACCAGAGGATTTCATGTGGAAAGTGGAACCAACCATTAAGTGAGTAATTATGACCAACCCCCTCAAATGAAATGCTTCCTCAAAATATATAGGGGTGAGGGAAAACTTGGAACTCATTCTGCGAGGCCAGTGTTTCTCTTACATAAAAGCTAAACATATGACAAGGAATGAAAGCCACATGCAAATACTCCCAGTGAATTCCGATGCAGAATTTCTCAACAAAATGCTAGGAAGCTGACCCAACAGCACAAGAAAGGGATAGCATACTACGACCAGGAAGGACTTACTTCTGGACTACAAAACGAATCCACTTCTAAAATTCAATGTGATGTAATCATATTAATACAATAAAGGGGAGGGGGAACAACAGAATATTAAATGGGTACAGGAAAGCAATTAAAAAGTTCAACAGCATTTCTTTCATAACAAAGAAAAGTGCTCATCAATCTAGAAAAAAACGAAGGAACTTCCTCACACGATAAAGGTTGTCTAAGAGCCCACAGCTAACATCACGTTCTAGACTGAAGCTTTTCTGCTAAGGACAAGTGCCATGGCATGCCTGCTTCCTAACTGTCACTCAACACTGTACTTAAAGAGTCACAGCCAATGCAATTAGATAAGAAAAATCTACCTAAATTGGAAAGAAAGAAGAAAAGTTGTCTGCAATTGACAAGTGACAAGATCCCAAATATAGAGAAGTCAAAACAATACATATGAAAGCTACAAGATCTTATACAGAATGAGTAGAATCACTTATGTATGTGCTGACAAGGAACAATTGGAAAAGAAAATTAAGAAAACAATTCCATTTATAACAAAATATGAATTAATAAAAAATCCTAGTATTAAATTTAGTCAATGATGTAAAAAAATTTCATATTGAAAATTGTAAAAAACATTGCTAAAATTAAAGAAGATCTAAATAAATGGAAAGGCATATCATGTTCAGATTACACTTATTAATTCTAGTTGTTATTGTTGTTGTTGCTGCTTGTTGACAGGGTCTTGCTATATAACTCCGGCTGGTCTCAAACTCCTGGTCCTTCTGCCTCAGCTTCCCCAGGATTGGGATAATTAGTGTTCCACCATGCCCAATTAAGGTTTATTACTATTAAGATGATGTTATCACCCAGCAATGTGAGAATGAGAATGATCCCATGGACATAAATATTTGAATGCCTGATTCCCACTTGATGAACTGTTTAGAAGAATTAGGATGTGTGTCCTTGTTGGGGGAGGTGTCACTGGGGGCGGGGATCTGAGGTTCCAAAATCTCACACCAGGCCCAGTGTCTGCACCACCACCACCTCCAACAAATCAGGATGTAAAGCTTTCAGCTATTTCTCCAACAGCATGCCTGTCTGCTCCCCACCATGACAACAATGGATGAATCCTCCAAACTGTAAGCAAGCCCCCAATTAAATGCTTTTTATCTATGAGTTGCCTCGGTTATGGTGTCTCTCTACTGCTGAGGAACAATCCATTTCTACACTGTGAATACAAATTACCTCATTTGCTAATAAAAAGCTGATTGGCCAATAGTTGGGCAGAAAGAGATTGAGCACAAGAGCCCAACAAGGAGAATTATGAGAAGAGGAAGGGCAGAGTCAGAGAATCGCTGGCAAACACAAAAAAGCAAGATGAGAATACCATACTGAGAAAAGGTACCAAGTCACATGTCTAAACATAGACAAGAATTATGGGTTAATTTAAATGTAAGAGTTAGCTAGTAACATGCCCAGCTATCGACCAAGCATTTACAATTAATATAAGTCTCTTATTTAGGAAGCGGCTGCCAGGTATTTGTGAACAGGCAGTCAGGACAGGAAACATCTGGTTACACGCCGCAGCAATAGAACAGTGACTAAGATACACCCAGAGCAAAATAAAGATTCCACACATTACCTACCAAAATCCCAACAGTGTATATTTTTTGTTTTTGTTTTCAGAAGCAGAAACCTGGTATTCTGGTGGAAGTGAACAAGAAACCAAGCAGCCAAAACAACATGGAAAACAGAACACAGTTCAGGGTCTCATGTTTCAAAAAATAACCATAAAATCTGAGTTCTGCCCCCTTGCACCACAAAAACAAAGCCTGGAAAGGTAAACAGGAAAAGGTCCAGAATTTCAATTGATTATAGTACGGCTTCCCCAGCCATCGTGGTATTTTTAAAGTGGCATCCTTACTCAGCTAGTATGAATATAACTGCACAGACTGAACCCCCAGATGTTTCTGAAGTCTACGTTTCAATTGCTTGCTAATTTGGTACCTTGCTCCTGGATCATAACACCAGATAATTTAGGCAACTAATACCAGATAATTTAGGCAACTATTAGGATTTATCCATTTGTTTGTTTGTTTGTTATTTACAGGGCCTTGCTCAATGTAACGCAGGCTGGCCTCAAAGTTGTGGTCCTCTTGCCTTAGTCTCCACATGCTGAGATTTATAGGTCAGAGCTAACACAACCAGTTTAGGCAACACTTTAAAGGTAAGACTAGAAATACATAAATCTTGATGGCTCTTTTTCACCAATAAAACACTGTTGAGGAAACAACATATTCCTGAATACTCTAGAAGGTGCTGTAGGGGTTTGTAATCAGGGTGTATAGATGATTCACAGACAATATTGGGCCTGTTGGATAATTTGCTGATTTCTTCTAGTGACTAGATAAGCAGTATTACAAAATCGGATTCACCTATTTCTTTTTTTTTTTCTTTTTATTTTCTTTTTTTTTTTTTTTTGGTTTTTTTCAAGACAGGGTTTCTATGTGTAGCTTTGCGCCTTTCCTGGAACTCACTTTGGAGACCAGGCTGGCCTCGAACTCACAGAGATCCGCCTGCCTCTGCCTCCCGAGTGCTGGGATTAAAGGCCTGCGCCACCACTGCCCGGCTCAGATTCACCTATTTCTAAATGATGATGAGTGTGTGAGGTTCTCAGCACTGAGTACCAATGTGGATGCCCAAGGCAGGCCCAGAACACCTCTGTTTCTCAGGGACTCGTGGCTGTCTAGATGTTCTCAAGGCCCTGAGCACCCTGGTGTCATGATACTCCTTCATTTATCGATAAGAATTGTATTCATCATGATTCTCTCTCCAGCACAGGTAAAAAGAGATGCTGCATGTGTGAGCCCTTCATAAACCTCTAAGACTGTGTGAAAGATAAGGAGCCCTCAATAGAGAAGTCACAGCAGCACGTGCACTCCCTGGTCACAGCCCCAAGCTGAGCTGAGTTCTCTCTCCAGACCCAATACTGCCAAGTGAGTCCTAAGACTGATCCCTCATGCCCTCTCTCCAAGCATCTGCCTGCTGTTGCCTGGGAAGCCAATTTCCACCTTCCACTCCAGCTCACACAGTTCGGTTTATAAAAAGCTGGAGTTCCTAAGTAGACATAGAAATAGCTGAATAAGTGCTCTGTTCTTAGGGGCAGTAAGACCTATGTGGACACCCAGGTGAAGACTGCGACCCATCCCTGGGGAGGAGGGGAGGCTGTGACGAGGCACAGGGGCTTCAGAACTTCTCAAATGAAACATCCCTTAGGCAAGGGGACAGACACATAACCCATCAGTATTTTAGTCCTCTTGAGATGTGTTGAATACTTCTTAACTGATTCTAAAAAAAAAAAACTACACCCAAAAGCCATTCATCGTTTTCTGTTTTCATTCCCACTTGCTCTTCATTCCTCACTCGCAGTGTCAAGCGTGGCAAAGGCCATTCTAGAAGTGACAGATGATAGATAAAGCATGGTCCCCATCCTTACAGCAACTCACAGCCTAATGCGGCAGGCAGGAGAAACCAGAGGGAAACAGGCCCTCTGGAGGCATCCCACTGGGGACTGTGTGCCAAAGAAAGGGTAGCAGCTGGGTGCCAGGTGAGGGAGGGTTGGGTTAGTATTTAGGCCCCCCGCTGCAGAAGCCCTGCTCAGTAACCCTCCACCTACTCCTCCCATGCCCCCAAACTGTGTTTTACATTCAACACATTATTCATCCCATGAATCCCTTTCTGGCAATTGAGTGAAAGGTTCTGAAGATTCCCACTGTGGGTAGGGGGCTGTGTGTCTGTGAATGCATGTGCAAGAGTGTGCATGCCACCTTGTTTCCACTGCATGCCTGCTGCAGTGTGGCATTTAACAAGAGTGTGAATGGGCTGCTCCTGTGCGCATCAATCACTGGCTGAAAGATAAGGGAGTTCAAAGACCCAGCCTCCTCGCTACCAATTAAGAAAGAAAAGGTCTACCCCACTCAGATGCCACACAGAAACACCTCACATTCCGCAGGCCTCCCGCCTGTTCACACAGCCATCTTCACAGAACAGAAGTCGCAGCAAGGCAGTTCTTTCCAAGCCCTTTTGAGAGACGATAACTTATGCCCAAGCCATCTTCTTCTCTGCCACTGACATGGCTACATTCCCCAGGCTCCCAGGCTGCAGCTACTGCCTGAGAGTCCTAAGGGTCTGCACCTCCCCCAAGCCATGGGCTTTTCTAGTTCCTACTCTTCTTCACTTGACTTACCAGTTATCATCAGTCATTGAGGGTCAGTGCTAAATGGCCAATTGTCGATATCTCTACCCAACATTTCCATTCTCTATGATATTTACTTCGTCTTTCACTCTGAGCTCCTCTTCAAGCAACTATAAGCTGCCGTGGGTTGGAGAACCCACCACGGTTCCAACACTGTGAGTGTCTCCTACAGAACTGTGAGCTCCGCTCGGCTATGGCTCTCTTCTTTGTTTCTGTGTGGGACCCATGAACGCCCTCAGGGGTGCTGGCTCCAGATCTTACTAGGGTATATTACCATGAATGACTGTTTGGAAGAAATACCTAAATTTTCTGCTCTTAATAATTTAGTAGTTGCGCTTGAGAGATCACAGTAGAGAAATAAGAATAATGTATATTTCCGAATGTTTATCTATGTTCAAACTCAAAAGATCATTTCGGCTTGTCAGTGACGGGCAGTAGCTACAAAGCTATCTTTAGCATCATCTGCTTAAAGGGCAAGAATGGAGACCATCTGTTAGTGTCAATCAATCGCACTGCCCATTCATTTATAAAGTGAACACATTACTTAGGCATAAAATGCACTCCATTTTTTATTACTGTTTCTGAGTACATGTATGCCTTCACATGCCACAGAGCACCCTGGGGGAAACAAAACATCCTATGGATAAGACTCTTCCCAAGCAAAAGGGTTAATGGTAACCATGGCAACTGCCTCCAAGAATAGCATCATCTGCAGTAGCATTCATGCTGGGGCCGTCGACAGAATGGTTATAAATATACCTATTAGCAGCCTGAACTGAATCTTTAAACAGCACTGTTAGGAGAAAGGGTACCTAAAAATAGATCCCACGCTTGCATTTGAAGACGTGTCCTCAGAAAAACCACATCTTGTGCACATACTTTCACACATACAGGAAGATTTTTTTAAATTTTCTCTCTTTCCCTAACAACCAGCACCAAACACTGGAGGAACATGAGAGACAATGCAGTGTTTTATGACCTTCTAATTTCATTGCAAAATTCCAGAAAACAGCCTCTATCCCCAAACAGAGCAGGCCACTGTGCATGGGTCCAGATTTAACTGTCAGCAGGTGATGGGGAGGGACAATGTGGCCCCAGAGCCTGCCCAGCAGGGTGACCAGCATGCTCCACATACCATGCTCACATAGAAGGCTGTTTCTGCAATGGCCCCACACTGGGGAGAGATAACAGCCACTCCCAGCAAAGGGCCAGCCAGTTTAGTTTGTGGCCACACGGTAGCCCTGTTCATTGTCCACTTTCTTCAAGCAATCATCTCCAGTGTTCCTGAGGCTGTATTCGCGCTTCCCCTAAGGATGGTGGCTCTGCATACATACAGACAGGAAGTGAGAACCTGATAGTTGCAGGCTTGAACTTCAGCTTAAACACATCTCCATAGCTCATTCCTTTACTGCTGAAGAAGGCTAGTGGGGTGGCTACTTAGAGTGCTGCTACAAGGAATCATGGGACAGAGAAATCTCAAGGCCCAGTGCCGGGAGGGTCCAGCCCATAGGTCTTTCTCCTTGCCTGGATCCCTCCCACTCACAGAGCACTCTGAGGGCAGGAGCCACCAGTGCCTGGACAACAGATCTCTAGGGCATGGTGCCCAGCTGAAAAGCAGTTGCCAGTCCATGAGCTACCCAGGTATAGCACGGTGGGACAGGGCAAGGCAGGGGAGAAAGAAAGCCACACCTCTCAAGTATAAAGATGTATGGCGAACTGTCCTGCATTTATGAAAAATAAATATTATAAAAAGTATTCCATCTCTAGGTGGGGCCCAGACATCTGTTGGCCAAAGTGAAGCCCGATAGGAGCAGCCTCCTAGTCACACATTGGACTTGTGATCACCCTGTCTCTACCCTGTGTGCTATGATTGCAGGCATGTACCACCACATCTGGTTTTATACAGTGCTGACTCCTAACATGTTAGGCAATCACTCTACCAACTGAGCTACAACCCTAGGATCCCCAACTCTCAAGCCCTAGCCTTTCCCTTTATCTACCTATTCCCGGGTGACAATCACTGGTTCTAGACACTAGTCTTTTGTTGGGTGTGTCAGCTACATTATCTTCCTCCCTAGGGATTCTTTTCCTCCTGTTTAACTGTATTTGGAACTTATCAATATACAGAAAGTCACATATCCCACAGTATACATGTGGCTTAGCTTAGCTCTCACGGTCTGCTTAGTGGTGCTCCTTCAAGTTAACATACAAAGGTGAATGGCACGGAGCTTCTTGGCCTTTTCTTTTTGGGTTGTCATGACCTGCCATGCTTAAGAAGCTCTTCCTGGGCAGGAGAAATGGCTCAGTGGGTAAAAGCTCTTGCTGTACAAGCATAAGGACCTGAGTTTGAATCCCTAGCACTGGGGGATGGAGGCAGGCAGATCCTGACGGCTTCTTGGCCAGTCCGCCTAGCTGAACCAGCAATGTCCAGTTCAGTGAGAGATCCTGTCCTAAATAAGGCAGAGAGCAAGAGAGGAAGACCCCAATGTTCTGCTTCATCCACCACATCCACCCACTCACTGCACCCATGGGTGGGGCAGGGCAGGGCAGGGCAGGGAGGAAAGGAAGCTACGTCTCTTGAGTGTAAAGGTGCATGGCTAACGGCCCAGTATTTACAAAAAATAAATATTATTTATTTATTGCACCACATTCTCTGCTCCAAAAATCTTTACGAGGGTCTCCCACCGAGTCTTCTACAACATTAAATATTTTTGCACTCTCATTCTGCTTATCTGTCCCATCTGAGGCCTGTCTTTCTGATAGCATTCCATTCTGTTTCACACGCATAACCAAATGTCCCAGCACCATTTGAAAAAAAAAAAAAAAAATCTTACCAGCTCACTGCTGTCTTCTAGTCCCCGGTTCTAAAATCATAATCAGAAGGCTTTCCCAAAAGTACGTTAGGTCTGCCACCTGGCTGACACCAACCACCAGGCACAGGAGAAAGGTGTATCTGTATTTCAGAGACAACAAAGGGGCTCCCTAAAGTTAACAAACGGGGCGTGTCCAATGTTAAAAAGTCTGCAAGTTTGACTCGGTGCCTTCTATTCTTTCTCGTTTGTCCATTTGTCCCTATACATTTATCAGAATGTCTTAGCCACAAGTACATTACGAGCCTGATGCAGCAGGACCACTCGGCTTGCGCAAATCCCTCAGTTAGTCCTGTCTGTTCTTGGCTTCTGTTCCTACCATATGGATATTCTAACATCAGCTCTTACAGTTGATTTTAACAGCCCCGTCAGGATTTTGCCATGAGTAAACTGGGGATTAGCATGGGGGTGGAGGGAGATGTCATCTTCACAAGGCTGAACACTCCATCCATGAACATGGTATATTATGGCCAGTCTAGTTGGTCCACTTGTGTTTCATGTTCATCATTATTTAGCTCTCCTCAGGAAGGTGTTGAATGCATCATTGGGTTTCTGCTTTCCAGGTACTGTGGAGAACTGATTCATGAATGTGAAGACTTCAAATAGGCTTTTCAAGCTGGATTGATACTGAACAATGAGATTTTTTTTTTAAATCTTGAATCAAGAAAATCTGAATGCTATCACTGTCTGCACTCGATTCTCTTCAGTCTTCCACACAGAGAACCCTCTCATCTGTCAACCAGGCAGGTTCAAGTTACCTTGTCCTAATTCATGTACATCACATGTCATTATCTTTCTTCCTGCGTTAACTCGAGCCAAGACATATTCAAGCGGGGACAGACATGATAGGCATCTTTGACTTGCTCACAGCTTAAGAGTTAAGGTGTCTTGGTCAGACCTTAAGAGATCAGGTGTCAAGTTTTATCACTAAGTTTAATATTTCCTAGGGTTTTCTAAGGCAGCTTTTACAAGCCTAATCATTTCCATCTTATTTTACAAAAAAAAAAATACTGTTATTGTAGACAAACAGTGGACTTTACTGAGTTATTCTGAAACATTACATGTTTGTTTTCTCTCAGCCTACTAGTCATGATCTAAGCAACTTGTTGACATAGAACCATCTTCGTGCCTCTGGGACAAGTGGTCCCAAGTCTGGTATATAGAGTTTGTTTCCTTCTCTGAAGATGCTGACTTGCTAATATTTCATCTTGGGTTCTGTTTTTGCTGTTGTTTGTTTGTTTGTTTGTTTGTCTGCATTATGCTGAAATTCCAGCCACTGATGAAACTCTTGGATCCAGAGGTCAGCTAAGTGCCTCAAGAGTTTGCCTTACTTCTGTGCCATGAAATGTTTACCTTGTTTCATAGCTTGTCGAGTCATTTGGCTTTCTCCTTTGAAATTTCTCCTGCGATGGCCTCAGGCCCTTTGTGTCAAGAACAATGAAAGTGGGAGCTCCCTGAACCACTTCAGCTGAAATTCCATGCCAACACCAGGGCTGAATTCTAACCTTACTGACTTTCCTTGTTTCAAACCTTCCACCTAAACTCAGGACTTATTTCCTTAAATGAAGACGACTAGCAAAGTGTCTTGTAAACATACATAGCATACAACATGATCAACAAATTGCTAAATGTTCGCTATATGAGTTCAAATTTTCAAAACCAAGGTTTTCCAGGTACATATTTAAAGGGTTTGTATTTGTCTAGTAAATTCTTCTTCTTCTTGGTGTGGAAACACGTTGCACGGTGCTGTACTTGGAGGTAGCTATGCAGCTATGGAGGTGTGAGGGTCCTAGAGGCATGAAGGCCGTGGGAGTGAGAGCGTGGCCACAGTAAATGCCCAGCTGCCCACCCATCCCGCCAACAGGACCTAAGGGAGGCTTGGCAAGGAACTGACAGCCACACTTGAGGAGTGTGTATCAGTATTCAGGGATACAGAAGGGGACAGGTGTGCAGGAGATGGAGAGGGAAGGAGACACACGTAATGCTTTTGAACTGGGCTAATATCCAAACCACATGCCTCTCTATTGAAAAAGATAAAAAGAGGTTCTTTAAACTATAATACTTGGCAAATAAATTGAGTTTTAATTCACCTCACCTTAATGGCAAGGCTTGTGCCTGCCTCTGCTGGTATAAGGTCTCTTGTTTTTGTGAATGCTATCTCCTTGCTCTGAAGTTACCTGCTCAGCCATTTCGATACTCTATAACTTGGGCCACATGACTTAATATCCATAGTCTGTCTCCATTTTCTTTAAGAAAATAAAAAAAAAAATGGGGACCAAAGTACCTGTGGTGTGATTTTGATAACTACCCAACTATACCAGTACTTGGATAGGGGATCTCCGTGTCTGATGCCAGAAGTTATCAATTTCATAGCCATTGTTCTCTCTGTTTGTGTGCTTATTTATTTCTGTGTTTTCACTGTTGCTGTTTTGAGACAGGGTCTCATACAGCCCAGGCTGGCCTTCAACTCTTTAGGTAGCCGAGGCTAGCCTTAAACACCTGATCCTTCCGCCTCCACCTCCTAAGTGCTGGGATGACAGGTGGACATGCACCACCATACCCGGCTTTCTCCCACAGGCTTACCTCCCACTCTCTCATTTCTTGGCCTCATGTCTGAGTCTGCCCTAAAGTTTTAAATAGGTAAACACCCACTTTGTGTTTTGTCTATTTCGGGTCCTCTTATCTACTCTTGCCGCCCACCCCCCCCCCACCCTACCCCAGTTCTGCTCTCTTTGCTACGAACTGCATGGTGCCTCCACAGGCAAGAGCAGGTTTGTATGTCTGAATGCCTCTGCCGCGCAAACAACGCCCGCACCTCTGATTTAATATATATTTAAATGAATCGCTTTGTTTATTTATTTATCAAGAGCAGTGGACACACTCATAGCACGCAGACAGAGTCTCATGAATGTCTAGATTTCTCGGCTGATGCCTCTGCTTGGCCTGAGACAGTAGGGCATAATCAAGTCACAGGAGACACTAAGTCACACCGGCTAACGCTGGGCAGATAAGTCGTCTGTGTCAGATAAGAAGCCCCATTTCAATTCTGCTGTCATAAAGTAGTCATTACATTTATCTTAAACTGATAACTCCAGGGTGAGAAGACGAGAAAGCAAAGATTAAATCAGAACTCACTAAAACGTTTTTTAGGATTCTTTTTGTCTTAAGCATGAACATCTATCCAACCTAAAGGAGCACAATTATGACAGACAGACCGACGGAGCTCAATCACCAACATCCTGTGGTTTTCAACATGTTTTTATACGTGAATGTCAATCTAATTCTCAGCACAAGCTCCAGGGGATTAACTCGCAGAACAGTATAAGCCAAGGCAGAGGCCAGAGCAAAATAACATAGGCTCAGTCTCAGAAGTGCATAGGACCAGTACCTAAGCCAACCAGGGTATGTGCACACGCACACACCAGGGGAGCATCAGCAGGGAGGGAAGACAAGTGTACTGTTATCCCTCTGCTCTGTGATCCTACTATGTGTCCCTGGAAACACAAGGTCAACATAGCCCTGCCCTTAGTCACCGTACAAGTGCGCAAGGCCAACAGGATGGTGTGAGTTACCCCAGAAAGGTGAGTGCTCTGGGAGCCAGGCATGTGCTGGATATCATATAACTATGTGCCTCAGAGTTTTAACAGGAATGAGTCCCTTTCAGTGTGAGTATCCTTCCATGGGATAAAGAGCATCTCACTTAACTTTCATACCCACATTCTGAATCCTTTTCTATGCGGAGAAGAAAATTCCCAGTCCTTCCTGGTCTCCCCATCCAAAAACAAGCTTATGAGCTGCTTCCCTTGAACCTACTCTGTACATAGTGTCAAACTGCTCTATAAATCTGTATCTCTATATCCACAGATTAGCATAGCTCTCAGAGTTGAGAAGAGAAGTCTCTCCGTGTGGTGGGTGTGTTAATAGAGAAACTCACAACTGGTCAGAGTGTAGAGAGGAAGTGATTGTGAAATGCTCAGTCACAAATAGGACAGCTATACCATAACCTCTCCTCCTGAGGCTCATAGACCATAGCAGAAGAGAAGTCAGAAAGACTGTAAGAGCCAGAGGTCAGGGAGGCCTGGAGTGTGACAGTGTCTTCTTCTGGACGTGACAGGACTGCTGGACTCATAAGCTCAAAGCTGCTGTGGCCTCCACACAAGATCAAGCCAGTCGACATTCCAGCATATAATGGGGAGAGAGGTTCACCAGCCCCCATCCCTAACTGATAGCTGATGGGATTCTAGGGGAAGGAAAGTCAGTTTTCTTTAAGGGTAATGCCCCTGGTAAATTGACCATATTCCAGTGACTGGCCCCACACCCATGAGTATATGAGACTTCATGGCTTTTTTTTTTTTTAAAGGAGAGGGGATATGAAGCTGGGGAGGACGGAGTAGATCCGGGAGTAGTGTCTGAATATGATCAAAATATGTTATATGCATGTATGAAGTTCAAAGAATTAGTAGAACATTACTTCTTTTCCCCCAAGACAGGGTTTCTCTGTGTAGCAGCCCTGGCTATCCTGGAACTCACTCTGTAGTCCATCCAGGCTGGCAGGGATCCACCTGCTTCCGGCTCCCAAGCGCTGGTATTAAAGGTGAGCGCCATCACTGCCCAGTAATATTACACTTAAAAAAAAAAAAAAAGGACTGCTCACCCCTGTTCTTGCTCTTGTAGCCCAGTCACCTCAATGTACTCCAGAGCCAGACTGTACCGCACAGGGATGATGGCAGCATCCCACCCTCCTTAGACCTCCTGTCGATGCCTCACATCCTCTCTGTTCAGACTCCAAGAGATGCTTCCTAAAGGTTCCCCGTCCCCTGACTTACTGCATCTCAAAGAAAACTCTCAGGGGTTCAGTCCCAGCTAACAGCACTGTCTTTACCATGCAACAGCAGAAGCCACAGACATCATTCTCAGAACTGGGGCATTCACAGTTCTTGGCACAAGGTGAATGAGATAATGAACAACTTGGGTGGAGCTATTCTGATTTCTGCGCTCAGTTTTCCTATTTATTGTTGCAATCTGTTCATATTTGATCAGTGTTGCAAATTGTTAAGTCAGAGACGCTATTTACAGCCATGTTCTATTGCTAACACTTCTCGGAAGAGCAAGCACACATGGGGATGATTTTCACAGTGAGCACGCTGTATGTGAAACAGGAGAAGGGCACAGGTGAGTCTCCTGTGCTGCCAATCTACAATGCACTAAGGTGTAGCCGCTTGTCATGGGAAGCGAAGCTAACAGTTGGGAAAGTGCTTTGTGGGTGACAGGCCTTGTGAGTGTCATGGTGCTATGCCCAAGAGCTTCAGTGCCACCCCCCCCCCCCCCAGAGATAGAACTGATTTTTGTATATAGATCTCACCCCCAGCAATTCTGCAGAACTTCTGGGTCCTGGTGATGTTTTCATAGATCATCCAAGATCATTTCATCCACAAACAAAATGTCATCTTCCTTCTTCCTTTCCAAACTGGGTGCAGGGGGCTGGAGAGATGGCTCAGTGGTTAAGAGCACTGACTGCTCTTCCAGAGGTCCTGAGTTCAATCCCAGCAACCATATGGTGGTCCTCTTCTGGTGTAAAAGTGTATATGCAGATAGAGCACTCATATACATACAATAAACAAACTGGATGTTATGGATTCCATCTCCTGGCCCAATGACAACGACTAGAACTTTCTATATGAGGCTGAATGGAAATGACAAGAGAAGACATCTCTGTCTTCTTCCTGACCTCAGGAGGAAGGCTTTCAGTCTCGTCCCAGGTGTGATACAGCTGTGGACATTCCTTAGACATGCTTTTATCCCAAGTTAGGTTATGGTTTCCTTTCACCCGCTATTGTCTATTACAGAGATTCTCCCTACAGCTGCCAAAGAGAGCCTGCTAGGATAAAAGGCCGAGTCTGTCATGGCCTTTTCCTTAGACCTTAGGATTCTGCCCAAGCTCAGATCCCTCCTCCTCACTTCCCTGAGCCTGCTTTTCACCACCTTTGCTTCACTCTTTACCTCCAGCAACAAATCCACCTCGGGACTTTCTGTTTTCTCAGGTACCCTGTACTTGACTTTCTTCTGCCCCTTCTGCCTGGAAAGCGAGCCCTGTGACCACCCATTTGCTGATATGAACTTCCTTCCTCTGTGGGACAAACATTTGTGCATTGGGCCACATTGCATTCTCCTGTCACATTTGCAGGCCCATCTTTTCCCCACAGACAGCCAGTGTCCTAAAAGTGTCTGTGCATTAGTGACACTTGCTCCAGGCATTTAACACAAGGCTTAAGCATGCCATATATGAATGCATGCATGAATGAATGAATCCTCAGAGACATCCTTCACTACTGGCCAAGTGATTTTTTTAAAAAAATAAAAACCTGATTATAATACTCAATTACTATAGGTCCTTCAGGAACAGTCTGTACCCTCTTTTTGTAATTTTATAAAATACAGGGTTCTTCACAACCTTCCCCTAACTGTCTCTCCCTTCCTATAATCTGTGACACACTCTAGAAACCACACACAACTCTCCCAGCTCAACAGAGTTCTTGCAAGGCTCCCAGAGTGCTCATGTCAGACCCTCTGTCTCTGCCACCATCTGTCTGGAAGCCCTGCCGCATTCACTCACACTTGATCTTTGGGTCCTCAATCTATTTTTAGAGCTGACTCCTGTGCTTGGTATCTCAGAAGCACCTTGAGTCCCAAATTTAAGACTGAAGTCATGGTCACCTCCATCTTGCTACTGCTATCAAGATCCCATCCCTTTGCTAAGTGTCAAGGCCTGGTAAAGATACCACTGTCCATCCAAACACCCAGGGGACACACACACAACCATGTGCCATCTTCTGCTGTTCCAAAGCACTTCTGAAGGCCACCCACTCCTTGGCACCATGCCACCCCTTTCTTCCCAGCCTCCACTGTTTACCTTGCTCTGGTACAGCGGCTGCTCAATGGCCTTCTGCCTCCACATGGTACCTGGAGTGGATCCTCCAGCCTGCTCCATTAGCCCCTCCTCATTTTCAGTCCTCAAGCTCCCCCCCCCAGCCCCTTACAGTTCTGCTAACAGATCCCCACCTCCAGTGGCCTTGCATGTGGCTCTCCTGGCGCCCCCCCCCCCCGCCCCCAGCACTCTGCCTCTCTTCCTCCCATTGTTAGAGCTTACAACATCAGTCTGCTCTCAGCTTGTACTTCACCTCCTCAGGAAAACCCAAGCTGATGCCCTTGACTAAGCCAGTCCACAGTCACTCAGGACCACACCTCTCATCTTCATAGCTTTCTTGTAAGTTTGAAGTAACACATCATTTGAATGGGACTATCATGGCTACAGAGCCGAACCCTGTGGGAGAAGGAGCCACAGTCCACCTGGGTACAGTATATAGCTGACATGGAAGGCAGCAAGTGAGTGTGCCTTACCTGTTCTCCTATCTACCTCTCAGAGAAACAGCTCTGCCATGTGGTGCAGGTGTCCCAGGGTGGTCCTGCAGCTCCTACCAGAGCCCTCCATCCATTTGCCTCATTCATAGAGTGGCAAGTCCAGAAGAGACACACCTTCCTCAGGGCAAGGAGTTGTCAGTACAGGCCCAGTGAGGCTGTAGCAAACAAAGACTTGGACCACCAAGGAAGCTGCAGAGAGGGAGCCAGGAAAGAACTCATACTCCCATCACTGTATGAGATCAAATGAAGGCCATGCTCATGACTCCTGTGCTATGGCGATAACCCCTGTCTCTGGTAGAAAGAGAAGACCCATGTGGCAACCTATAGGAGCCCACAGATGTCCATAAGGACTACTTCCAGACCCGGGCATCTGAGAAACTGCTTCGGTCAATTAAAAGGAGAGTTTCATTTGTATTGATACAGAACCCTTCAATGAAGACAGATAAAGTTCTTTGGTCTATTGACATGTGGCTCCCCTCCTTTGGCTGTCAATCAATGCCCAAAAGAGCAGGGGAGAAAGATCAATTGTATAATTGTGGGATTGATTTGGCAATGCCTGATGGGAAAGGGTTTGTATTCAAACAACACAGATGAGCCTCTCGGGCTGGGAGTGCAGCTCTGTGGGAAGAGCGCTGCCTAGCACAGGTTCAATACCCAACACTAACAAAAAGAAAAGTAAAGCAGGAAAGGTTCCTTCAGAGACACTGGCAAACATCCTGCGTTCACCACATTTGAGAACACGCATCCTTTAGATGGCCAAAGTGCTCAGCACTTTCCCCGTGGAATGCACGGAGAGGGCTACAGACAGGAATGGACCCGTGAGCCTGGCCTCAGGGCACACAGCTGTGTGATGAAGGACACCATCCTTCACCTCTTCAGAGGTGAAGTTCACTCTCTTTCTAATTAGCAAGGGCGAAAGTCAACGTAGATGGGACAGTGGCGGGGCCTGATCTGCAGGAAGCCCCCAATGTGTGCTGTACACACGCTGAGCTTTCATCCCATGACTTCTCTGACCTCGGTGACAAACACATTGAGCCAGCAGCCCCAGCTGGGGCACCGGGAGACTCAAACACTGCCTCTAACTCAAACACTCAGCTGCATGCACCCCACGCCTGCTTCTGCGTAGCAAAATGGTGAGGACACCCCACATAGGCTCCACAGCTGGCACAGGCTCCAGTGGTCTCTGGAAAGGGTCGCAACGTGCTACACGACACCTCTACTGTCACTGCAGGCAAAATATTAACGGATTACTTTTCATTCGTTGTCCTTCTATCATGCAATTAAGAAGCCACACGATTCCTTATAGAAATCTGGCAAGAGTTATATCTGCAGTGGAGATGAGTTCAGCTTTGCCGTGAGAGAGGAGAGCTAAGAGGCCGACCTCAGCTCCCTACCCATGCTCCCTGGTCAGCAGCCTTAGGAGGGGGAGGGTTAGGGATTGGTGTTTAAGTCAGAAACAGCGATGAAGGAACACAGCCACCAATCCGATATGGAGGCTGTCATGAGATCTCCAGAAGAGAGAGATGGCTGAGAAAACACATAAAAATAAGAACATGTGAAAGCAGACACACACACACACACACACACACACTCACTCCTCTCTCTCTCTCTCTCTCTCTCTCTCTCTCTCTCTCTCTCTCTCTCAAATGTAGGAAGGAAAGAGGCTTAAAAATCCAGGTCCAAATGCAGGCATGAAACCAAGACTCTGCAGCGGCTGCCTGCCCTCTCCCCCAGGACAGGTGGGCAGTGGGAGGCATGAGGAGCCCACCAGGATGGATGGAGAAATGAGCCGCAGCTTGGGAAGAGCGCTTGGCAGAGACCAGGAGAGCCTGCACTCAGGAGCACTAGGCAGAAGCTGCCTTTGGGAGGTTGGCGAGGAGGTTGGGGGGGGTGGGGGGGGGATTTGAGGATGCCTTTCAAAGGGAAACCTAACCTCATCGACAAATCTCCTGCAGATTCTTCTCCACTAAATTCAATCCTTTCTTTCTTGCATACAATCTATACAGCAAGAAGCCCATCTAGAATTCCACCCCGCAACCCCCACCATACATGGACATGATCTTCCTTGAGCATGCTCCCCAGACTTCCCAATGCACGCTTAACAAAGGCATTTTTTCTCTCAGAGCCAGCTCACATCCGCGTTCTGTTTTATGATTTGCCCTTTGTGTCTTAAGTCAGAGATATCTTTCCACATGAAAATATGTCTTCCCAGACCTTCATCCTTACTGGTCATGTGTCACATGGACGGATCATCATCAGTTAATCAATTCGCCATTGCGGGACATTTATGTTGCTTCTACTAACTCTAGCATTATAAATAATGCTGTGACCGAGGACACCATACAGGCAGCTTTGTGCACCAGCCCATTTTAATTCTTCAGATAAATTAACGGTTGGGATTGTGTGAGTCAATACATGGTGATAGGCTGAAAGAAATGTCTGCTCCCCCAAAGGCATCTGTGGTCCAGTCCTTAGCACCTGTTACCATGTAGCCTTACACATAAGGATTTTGCAGGCGTGACCCAGGGAAGGATTCTAAGATAGGGAGAGTCCCCGGAGTTATCTGGGTAGGTTTCAGAATGCCACTGCCAGGAGTGCTTGGGAGAGGAAGGAGGATAGCAAGAGCAGGCGTGAAAATACCATGCTGCCCACGGTGGTCGGAGACAGAGTCGGGCTAGGAGTCAAGAAAGGGGGTTTTCCTTAGATGCTGGAGAAGAGAAGACAAGGAATCAGCACACACATTCTCATGCGTGTGAACACACACACACACACACACACACACACACACACACACACACACACCACAAACTCACAGGGAGTTGTTGATATCCGAGCAGTAAAACCTCCAGACCCACAAGATAATAAATCTGCGTTGTTTTCGGCCACTGAGTTTACAGTGTTTCTTACGATAGTGAGGGAAGGCAGACACATAGCTCATGCGTTTACATGTTTATTTTTGATAACTGGTATTAGGGCCACTTTGGTTCTCGAGTCACCACTGGGTGACTGGCACATGGTCCTGGGAGGATAGGACTGAGGTTTCCTTCTACGTGCCAAGCATGCCCCTGAGTTGATCCTGCCTCTTCTCCTAAACTTCCCTGCAGGGACTTACTTCACAGTTTCACAGCTTAGCCAGGTGACAGCCCGCGGACACATTCCATCAGTTGTTCACTGAATAGCCGCTTTCAGAGCACCTGTCACCACCCAGATGCTGACATCCTCAACACTAAGGATTCAGCATGGGCAAACAGTCTCTGCCTTCTGTGTGGCTTCTGTGTCTGTGACCTAACCGAGAAGCTTGCAGCCAGGCTGGGAGCTGCAGCCCCATCCACTCAATCTCCCTGGCATGGCAACCCACCCCCGGCCACCAGGCTCCCTCCCTGGCCCTACTCTGCCTTTTCTCTTTTGTTCCCTCAGACCGAAAATCTCGTATAAAAGAGCTCAAATTTTAAATGCCTCGTTACTTCCCGCTAGAAGGTAGGCAGGAGGGCAGGGCACCCTGCATTCATTAGCTGCAGGATCCCTGGCCGAGAACAGCCTTCCATGCAAAAGGCCCTCAGCAAGTGTTTCTTGAACTATTGTTCAAAATCCACAGCCTCTCTCCTGTACCCCACTGCTCTCCAAATCATTAGAAACTGTGGGTCTCTCCCTACAAAGCCTTGCCGCCCACCTGCCTCTGACTCATGTCCACAAATAAGGCACCTTCAGCCTGGAGGAAGAATGCCAGATATTAAATAAACAGCATTCAGAGAGAAGGTTAGGACCGCTTCAGAATTTCACCCAGGCCATTCGCTCCGGAAAGGAAGGAAGCTGGAGTTCTTGTTCTGTGAATCCAAAGACCACCAAGTATGGAGTGGAAAAGGGTGAAAATTGTAAAGCAAATAACTGAGCCTTTTTTTTTTTTTTTGAGAGACGCCTTCTAGAAGGTTCCAGAGGCCGCAGCACACCCAAACATTCCCTGAGCTTTCTGTGAGGAGAGGCAGCCCTGTGTGGTGAAATGGATGAACTGCAATGCATTATGCCGACTGACTGCCGCATTTCCTCCATCCCCCTTCTGCAAGCCTGAGGAAACAGGCCAAACAGAAGGCATGCTGGCCCTGTTTCCAAAGCCCCGTCTTAAGTTTACAGCCCAGGAGGCGGGCAGACAGAGACATACCACCTTGAGTTTCTGAAACAAGAGCCAGAGGGGAAAATGTTCTTAGGACTCCAAACACATGTGAGGCTGCATGGTGGATTTCTGCTTATGGAATGTTAACTCTACCCAGTGCTCCGAGAAGCATCCTGGCTCTGTCAGGAGCAGCTCTTACTATCCTTGGCTCACAGAAGAGGAAGCTGAGGACTGGAGGGGCCGGTGACATTTCTTGGCTAATGGCTGAGCAAATCTAGAGTGCAAGGAACCTCGTAGCCAAGCAAAGCATGAACCTGAGCTCCTCTATCCTCCCCTTCCAGAGGACAGGGCTGCGCCTGAGCTTAGGTACTTTGCGTACACTACCTCAGCTCACACAGCACCAAGGTCAATCTTACCTGGGCCTGACACACAGAAGCTGTAGCTCAAAGGGATTACATGGCTTGCCCTAGATGACATGGCTGAGGACCAATGAGTGATCTGCTCTCTGGTCCTCACTGCCCTACATGTAACTTCATTCAATTGTGTCATATATGGCTACAACAGACACAGCAATCTGAACTGGGGCAAGGTTAAGTCTCAGAAGGACAGAGAAAGGAAAGAAACAGAGAAGTAGTCAGAGGCACACACTGTCGGAAAGGCCACTGTGACATTCAGAGCAATCACACAGGGCAAAGGTCCTAAAAGGCCTGACAGGCTGGAGCCTCTTGAAGCCAATCCAGGCATCCAAGAGTCTGGAAGTAAGAGGATGCTGTGCCTTCTCTCTACTGAGCTGCACCCCAGTCCTAACTAGACCATGAGGACAGTGACTATGCCACAACACCTGACCCGTCAGCAGTGAGTTGCAACCTCTCTCTTTAGGTACACACTGCACTGCACTGCACTGTACCAGCAGAGTCCAGAGGAAACAGAATGGTGGAAATTTCCAGTTTCCTGTGTTAAGAAAAACCAAATGAAGCCTGTAGAGACAGCCACGGCCCACTCCGCCTCTCTACACCTGTATTTGATCTTACACCTTAGGCCCCAGCCACAGGGCCCCTCCAGACTCCCCAGGGGACCAGCTGCTCTGCTTCTGGGCTCTCCCGAGAACTCCAGCAGAGCTGGGTATTGAATCCCCACTGTTACACTCCTTGCCAGAGTCTAAGTTCCTTAAAGATAGTCCCTAACTCATTTGATCTGCATTCCCAGGGCTCAGTCTAGTCCTTAATAGGTAGGCAGTCAATAAATATTTAATGAACGAAGAAGAATCAGAGGCTCCATTATAGCATACTAACACTGCAAAATAATTAAATGGGGGGGGATCCGATATAATTGAGTTCTGCAAGAGACAGTGATGGCACCGCACCCATAGTGCAGTGTGGCTCACCCCATGCCACTTGGCTGCACCCTTAAACATAGTGACAGGTAAATCTGGTGTGGTGGGTATTATAACCACAATTTCTCTGGAGTTTTATGCAGCTTTTAAACGTCTTTTAGTTAACATACAAAATCACAGGTTTCATTATGACACCTTCATACACAGATGTCATCAGACCTTGCCCAGATTTGCCCACCAAGTCGCCCAAACCCCCCACACCTTCCCCCAAGTAGTCCCATTTCTGATACAAGTTTTTGAAGTAATTTTTTTTTTTTTTTTTTTTTTTACAAAACACAGTCCGTCTCCTTTCATTACTGGAGAACTGATTCCTCCCTCAGGCAGTGGTAGCTACGGGAATACAGAGGACATGTCAACAGCCAGATCTAGTGGGCAGGTGCAGGAGAGTGCCCACAGCTTCACCCTGGGGATCGCCTTGCAGCACACAGGAATGGCCTGGCTCACAGTGACTGACCTCCTAGCTTGGGCTGTTAAGAAAGGGACCGCTCTCTCTTCCAGTGCCCAGAACCTTGCCCAGAGGGGAGAGGAAACAGCTCTAGCTCCTGGGTGTCAGGTCCCCTGGGTGTTACTGCTGTTTACCACCCGGCAGGCTCAAAGCCTCATCTGATGCCATTTTAGCACCAAATCAAGCACCAAATGAGTGATGGAGTTCTGAGAGAAGAGGAAGGTTGTGGGCGGCAGGATGCTGCGGGGACAACAAATGTTTAAGCGAAAGTCAACCCCGAGGGACTTGCCTGAGTCCTGAAACCAGGTGGGTCTGACGCTCCATACAGAATACATCCAGCTTTGCCATTAGTTATTATGGTCCCTGCTTCAATAAATTGCCTTTCAAGGGAGTGGGGGTGGGGGGGGACACTCAGATTATAATTACCAATTCAGACCTCGCAGAACGGATAAGGTCAGTGCAAAAACCTATTAACTCAGGGCCAAGAAGCGACAGGAAAAAAAAGAGAGCTGACTTGGAAATTACTGTGGGGGGGGGGGGGGGGGTGGGGGACACACGTAGGATTAATTTTAGGATTAATTAACAAGTGCAAAGAAATTTTGAGAAACTAAAAATACCTTAACAAAGGACAGCGCAGCTAGCTTAAATCCTTAATGAACACAACAAATGAAGAACTGAGAAAGACTACCACCTTTAAATATCTCTCATCGAAGTCTGTGGTAACGCAGCGGGGAGCAGTTACACACACACACACACACAGCCCTCAGCTCGCAAGAGCCAGAGGCTCCAGGCAGTGGGGACAGAGACGCATCTGCACAAGCCACATTTCTGACGCTTCTCTCTCCGGATTTTCAAAACCTAACTTCTATGAGCGACTTTGCTTCGTACCTAGTTACTTGTCTCGGTGATGCCTCAACATGTATCCATTAGAAACGTCTAGTAACCTGGTCAGGTCCTCAAATACCATTCTGACAAATTCAGCAGACATTCTACACATTCCCCTCCCTTGATAGTTTCTGTCTTTCGGGATGGTCCTTTGCTTTCTGTAATGTGTCTTTTTTTTTTTTCTTCTTTGAACTCTCCCGAGCATCTCTTTGAGTTCTCCGACACAGGAGTTGCCAAATCTCCGCAGTGGCCCCATGTCTTGTTCTAGAGTCTCTCCTTGAGTGGCCGCCTCAGTTCAGGGTGTTCTCAAGACTAAGCTGTTCCGTGTCTACCTCTGCCTCACACTCATTTAGACAGTAGGTGCTTGCCCTCTAGGACCTGCCTGTGTGGTACAACAGTCACAGACCGCGCACATCTTGGCACATCTGCCACACCCCTTCATTCAGAGGAAACCAAAATCCACCCGCCACAGCCTAATAGTCCCTAAGACCTGTCAATCACGTTTTTTCACACCCTGCAGCATCTATCACCACTCCAAGCACAAGGTTCAAGCTCACGTCTTGTCTCAGGGCTACCATTAGCGGCCTCCCGTCTCCCCTCCGCAGTCTACTGTAAGTGATACCATCATGCTGGGGCTGGAGCACACCCTACTATACAATGCCTGGTCGGACGACTACAAAGCAAGCCTCCATTAGTGTGGCCCTGCTGGTAGCAATAAGGTCACATCATAAGTGTGAGTATAGCATAAACTGTATGCTGGGAGTTGTCCCCGGTGTTCAACTTAGGGCGTGAGTGCTTTTCTTATCCTCACTTGGCAGATGAAGAAGGTGAAGTCTGAAGACTGAGAAGGACTTACCTGAGCTCACATGTACTTTGGTAACAGTCTCAACACCAACCAAAGCCATCTACCTGGAACACATGTTCTCTGCCACCCTGAAGCCCATGGTGACCGCTGCCCTGATCTTGCTCTTCTCCTGCTTCTCCAGTACCAGCGCTCACCACTGTCTGACCAGACCCACTCCCCTTCTGCAGTTTAATCTTGTTCTGGGTGCTTCTCTGCTCGTGCAATCCCAGTGCCTACAGCATAGGCTCACCCTTCCCAGGGAGCCTTAGTGTGCACACCATTCACTGCTTCCTCCAAGGGTCTCCATCATGAAACTCACCTTCACATATGCATGCTGGGGACCAGCTTGGTTAAGACAGAAATGTCAGATGATGATCTCCATCTTGGTGCCCGGTAGGCAAGCTAGAACACAGCCCCAAATGAACCACTGACAGCTCATCACATCCACAGCACGTGCCGTTACCCCAGCTTCCAATGAGAGCTTACAACGAGAAAGTTTCCTAGTGAAAACATACCCTTCCTCCCAGTTTGTGAGTGCAGAAACCAGAACGTCAGTTTAAGAGGCTTTCCTCCTCTTCCTCCTTGGCTTGTGAGCTTCCTGATATTGCATCCCCAGGGACGGCATAGAGCCAGGGACAGAGAACCCTGAAGGGAAGGGTTCACAGGATGGATCTGTTCAGAATGACCCTGCTCCAGGAGCAGGTGACCTCAGCACCCAGGAAACACACAGCTGGGAGGGAAGAGAAAACTGGGGCCGTGCATAAAATAAGGAAAACCTGAGAGGAAGTCAAGTGCTCATCCACGATAGAAGTATCCTCCACTAGGCAGCAGGCTCAGTGATGCCAGACAGGTAGAAGGGAACAGAGATGTCTAATGACCATGGTATTGTTGTCACCTGTCACCATAGGAACCAGCCTGTCAAAGTGATGGGGTGACTTGTCATTTTTAATATTTTTGTTGTTGTTGTTGTTGTTGTTGTTGTTGTTGTTGTTGAAGGTGAAGTTGACATAAAATTAACTATGTTGAAGTGGAAAATTCAGTGGCATTGATGCATTTATGGTAGGGTGCAACCACCACCTCTGACAGCTCACCAACCTTTCCATCACCCCAAAAGGAAAGTCCTTACCCACTAGGCAGCTATTCCTAGATCCCCGGCCAGGCCCTGTAGCCCACATACCTACACAGTCCCTGTGGATTTACACACTCTAAATATTCCATCTTTGAGCGTCAGACTCATCGCCTTACCTGTTCACCTCCTGAAGCTCCAGGCTCACCCAGGTTGCAGCGTCTCTCAGCCCGTCATCCCCTTCCTGTGACTGAATACCACAGCACAGCACAGATATTCCACGGCTTGCTGCTCCATTGGTCAGCTGATGGACACTAAGCTCCATCCCCAGTCAGTGCTGAGAGCAATGCTGCTGTGGAGATGTATGGTTATGTGTTTTGAGCTCTCTTAAGTCTGTACCTGGAAGCAGAACTGCAGAATCATGTGGTAACTCCATATTTAACTTTTTGAGGAGTTACAACTCCCAATTTCTCCACGCCCCTGCCAACACTTTTTATCTTCCAGGGGTTTCTTTTATAGGCATCCTGGTGGGTAAAAAGGGCCTATACCGTGGTTTTGACTTATATCCAATGACTATTCTCCAAATATAACTAATGTTCACTATAAATAGCTAGCTGTCACTGTTACTTTTTATCAGCTGAGTTTCCCAGGGTTCCGTAAAGATGCACATGTATGCTTAGCTCTGCCGCTGGTTCTCTCCTATCTGTCTCCCCAGAAGACTGTGTGGCCTTTAAACACCAGGGTTATAACTCAGTAAGCATTTACTAATACCCCCCATGTCCCAGAGCTGGCTAAGACATGGATACACAGCAGTGAACAGAACTTGGGTCCTAGTGAAGGAGACGCCTTAAGTCACTCAGTGCAAACAGCAGGCCGAAAGGCTGAGGAGAATGTTTCCACCAGGGAGACATTGGGTGGGAGCTGGAGTTAGCAAGCCTTAACAGATCTGACTTACTAGTCCCGGGCCTAGTCCCCTGTACACAGGTCTGGGGCAGCCTCTGCACTCCCCACCCTTCATCCTTGCCTCTGCTTTAAAAGGAGAGCCAAGCAGGGTGGTGGTGGTGCACGCCTTTAATCTCAGTACTCGGAAGGCAGAGCCAGGCAGATCTCTGTGAGTTCGAGGCTAGCCTGGTCTACAGAGTGAGATCCAGGACAGGTGCCAAAACTACACAGAGAAACCCTGTCTCAAAAAAACCAAAAATAAAATAATAAATAAAAGGAGGGCCAGATGGAAGCAAGGAGTGCCACACAGAGGAATCAGGCATCTAACTTCAGGGACAGCAAGAAGTCACCCAAGAGCAGGGGCAGTTGTCATCTAAGCAGGTTCTCCTTAGCCGTTCTGGAGGGGCCCCTGGCCCCAGGTTGCCAGGATGGCCACACCTGCATGTATGAGAGCACTAGGGGGCCATAAGGAGTAGCAAGGGCCATGCTCTGAGAGCGTGAGAGCAGAGCAGCAACAAATATGGGTTTGGACATGTGCTAGAACAAAGCAAGAAAGAAAGGAGTCCTGAAAACAGCATCAACCCAGAGCACTTGTTACATAACCTTCCCCGGCACTCTATTGGAAACAATAAAATCACAGTCCGAATTTCCTTTTGATTGCTGCGTTAACAAGCAGACGCCAATCAGGAGGCTCACCACTTGTGATTTCCAGAAGTGGGGACAAGTGGGTTGGAGACACGGGCGTTTCGGTGTGGCTCCATCCCATCGCACCCTTTTCCAAGAGTGGTTAACTGTCCATGTGCAGCCGATGCAAGGCTGGGCCAGGCACGCTGCACAAACCTCACACCACCCCTACCACAGCAAAGGTATTTCAGCCTGCACCCGAGGGGAGAAACCGAGTTCTCGGAAGAAAACCCGCCTTCCCGGGGCTGCTGGGAGGATCATAAGCAAATGCCGCTGGCTGGGACCCACACCCCTGAGCTGTGTTCTCTGGAATACTAGGGGCACTGGAGACACACTAGAGCCTGGAGGACTCCCAAGTCCAATTATGAAAGTCCACAGACACAAAACGCTGCTGTCCTGCAGAAAAAAGTAGAGAGCCTGGAGGAGAGGCAGGGGAGGGGTACTGGGAGTCGGGGAGCTGGAGCAGCAACTTCTGCAGCCATCCCTGGAAGAAAGTGTAGAGAACACAGGCTCCTCCTGACAACAACTCCATTTTCCTTGGGGACCATGATGCCCCATTGCCTGACCTGGGTGCTCCAGAGGCCACACTCCAGAGTCAAGGGGTCCTTGAGTCCACTGTTCCAGGCGCCAATCACCTTGAGCATGTGACTACCTAGTAGAGAGGCAGTCCTAAGGTGTTTTTCAGTCAAAAGAGAAGGATAGACTCATGTATAGGTAGGAGAGTGCAGGCCTGGCCTCACTGGCCAGCCATTTTCTCTACACTGAACTTAAAGGCCAGGTGTCCTAGCAGAGGAAGAGGAAAACCAACCCACACAAAGACCGCAACTTGTCGCCAGGGTTTCTATCCCAGACCCAGTAAGTTACAGAACCCAGGGAGACTCTTACTGACACAGGAACTTAATTAAGAACACACCAGAAATGAACATGGAGTCCCCCACACCCCTGGAAAAGTGCTCTTCCCACTGGCAGGCATCTGAGGCTGGGCTGCAGGGTGGAGGCCAGCCACACCCTCACAGCTCTGTGCTCCCTGTTGGCCAGGGACAGAGGAGAGAGAGCCATGAAGGTTGTAAGACCAGCCCTGTGGCTCTCCTACAGTGTGGGGCCAGATGGGGGGCCTTAAGAGTCCAGTGTGGGGAAGGACGCAGGGCCCCAAATGAAGCCCAGAACTAGCGAAATTTCACCAGAGCTCACCGCAGGCCCTTGATGCTGCTGGGTGGAGCAGGAACTTGGACCCTCCCTTCTTTCCCTCACAGCGCCCTCAAGCCTGAGGCTGGAAAGGGGTGGGATGAGCAGGCTCCACGTGGCACCACATGGCGTGTGTGGGTCTCCGGCCAGCTATCAGAAAGTCCTCCATCTTAATTCCCTCATACGCAAGAGAATAAAGAGAAGTCCCTGCCTGCTGCAAGTGCCTGTCCATCCAACCATCCACCGGACATTCCAGATTTCACCACAGATCTTTTGAGAAATTAACCTAGCTATTGCTTTCTTAGCAAGAGCACTCCTGAAAAATGTTACATCTGGGGGGGGGGGGGTTGTGATTGTCTAAGCTCACAGCTGTGTCCTGGTAAATCTTACAGAAGTTATTAACAGCAAGAACGGCGAATGGAAAGATATGGGAGAAAGTGCTAGAGTCACGGACACAGGAGTGCAGCTCTCTGCCACAAAGGTCTTTGCCGTGCCCTCTTGGTGCAACCCAGCTTCCTGGTACATCGGAGTGAGACAGGGACCCGACAGAGCAATGAAGAAGGGCAAGCCAGGGCACCTGGAGCACCTGTCCCTGCCCCTGAACCGTAAGTAACTGCACACATGAAGCGCACTGGCAGTCTGGTCCAGTGTCAGAGCTCTCTATAGGAGTGCCCTGAGCTGTCAAGGGTCTAAGAAAGGAGGGCTATGGCTTCCACAACACCTAGATACTGTGGAGAAGAGCCAATGTGACAGTTGCCACGGATGCATTCAAATGTTTCTGAACCCAGCCTCGGAGGAAGGCTGATTGAGTGCCTGAGTTCCAGGCGTCGACAGTCACATAAAGGAAGAACTGTGTCCTGGGAGAGGGAGACCAAGGCCAAGTCCCCACACTGAGCTGGCTCAAAGGCCTGAGTGCGTTTGAAAGTGTGGCAGCACAGAGGCACTTTCTGGGTGGGCTGGGAATACTCCATCAAGAGTGGGAGAGACGTTCACCACAGACGAAACAAAGAGGCAGAGATGTAGCCAACTGACAAAGAACTTCGATGCCAGTTTGAACTGTCTGAATAATGAAGGAGGATTTATGAGAGGCACCGACTAATTAGATGTGAGCTTAAGAGGTATGCTAACAATAATAATAATAGCAGTTGACATTTGCTGAGCTCTCACAAAGGCTCTGCTCTCTGCTAAACACTTCCCATGGATTCAGGAAGTCCCCGACGCACAACAAGCACACAAGAAGTCCGCTCTCCCTGTTATTGCAAATAATTCTCCTAATATGCCTGTGAGGAGAATAGCACTGTTTCTAGCTCTACAGATGAGAAACCAGAGGTTCCATGAAATAAAACTAGTTTGACCAAAGTCAACAGCTAGGTAAGTGTCTGGGTCTACCTGAGAAATGTCCCCTGACCTACTACCCTTGCTGACAACATGATACGGAATGGGCTAAGAGGAAAGGAAGGGAGGCCAGTGGCCAGTTGTAAGTCTGCTCAATAGTCAAAGTCAGGGAGCAGAGGCCATAAGGCTATGACGGTAGCCACAGACACAAACACTGAAGAGGTATAACCAACCCTCGATGGTAAAGACAATGAATGCTACCATTCTCTGCATGCTGCTTTTTTGGGGGGGGTGGGGAAGGTGTCTGTGTAGCCCTGGCTGGTCTGAAACTCCCTCTGTAGACCAGGCTGGCCTTGAACTCAGAGATCCGCCTGTCTCTGCCGCCCAAGGGCTGGAATTAAAGGCGTGCACCACTACCGCCTGACTGCAGGCTGCATTACTTGACTTGGCCAGTAAGCAACCAACTACCTGATGTGGTTTGTGATGAACTGCCAGTAACTGTGTGACTTCTAGACATCTCTTGCTCTATCTCATGCTCTTCTCACCAAAGAAGTCCTCCTGTTCTGTGCATGTTCTGTGTGGGGGAAGCTAAGAACCTTCCCTACCTATACACATATTTGGAGCCTGAACGAAGTAGGTCTCCAGTGGCGATGCGTGAATGGCCAGATCAGTACCCACAATGGAGGCAACTCCATGCCAATTTATCCTTGACATTACATGTCTAAGCAGGAGATGTTTTCAATCAAGGGTCTGGTTCCTGATACCCACTGCATCATCCCCAAGGGTGTCTTGTGCCCATTCACAATCTTCCCTCCTCCTTTTCCCCATCCAAAGGCCCTAGGAACCAGGAACCTGCTTTCTGTCTTGTGCAAATTTCCTGTGAATGGCATCAGACAATATAGGGTCTCCTGTGATTGGCTGAATATGTGTTCAACGGTGATCATAGAGCATGCATCAGTGTTTCACTCTAGTATGTGAACATAAAAGGATCTGTGTGTCAGGTCACCGGCATGCAGGGTGTCTCCACCATTTGTCTGTTGGGAATAATGTTGCTGGGAATACTCACACGCAAGTGTCAGTTTTCAGTGCTCTTGGCTACTGGGCCCTATGGGAACTTAAAGCTTAGTGGGTTTTTTGTTTTGTTTTGTTTTTGTTTTGTTTTGTTTTTTTTAGGAACTACCAAACTGTTTTCCAATATCTAGAGGTTGCTTTTATGATATAATGAAGTCAAGGACACTTTAAAGTCTCCTTAAGGGTTATTAGTGGGGCTGGGGAGATGGCTCAATGGTTAAGAGCAACCACTCCTGCAGAGGAGTTGCGTTCAATTCCCAACACTCGTAGCAGATGGCTCACAACCTCCTGTAACTCGAGGGGACCCCACATTCACTCTGACTCCCTCAAGTACTTGCACTCAAGTGCACAGACACACACACGGATACATATTCACGTGATTTAAAAATATTCTTTAGAGAATTATTAGAAAAGAAAAATGTGGTGCCAGCTGTTCTGGGGTCCCTAAGTTTCAATCATCAGATCTCAAGATCTGCTCGGTGTATTTTCAGCAGCCAAACACCTACCACGCTTCCACAGAAAACAGTACAGGGAGCCTCCAGGAAAATCAGCCAACACAGGACGCCAAATAAAATTCATCCACTCGCTCCCAAAATAATTGATTTTTGAATTGTGGATTTCCATTATGCTAAGAATCAGTAAGAGATTTATGTTTTCTGTAAGGAAAGGAGAACGGGCAGAAACTGGCAGCACAGTCACCACAGGGGTTTTCAAGGCTCCTGCTGCATAGTTAATTAGTTTATTTGCAATTAAGAAAGTGACGGTGCTAATAAACTGAAATGTGTGGCCAGCTAGGGCTGGGACGCTCCCCACCTTCCATCCTGTCTACAGCTAAGGCGAGGACGCTCTCCCCACCTTCCATCCTCCATCTACACAAAAGCAGCTGCTGTCAAAGAGACTGGAAAGTTGGGGGGCCTCCATCTCCAAAGCTGTCTCCACTTGCTGACAAGATCAATCCCCAAACCAGAACAGAAGTGGAGTCTCTGACCTTCAGGCACATCTGATGATCTCTGTGTGAAATGACAGGGTCTGTGCCTCTCCAGAGTTCTAATCCTGACCCTGCACAGTCTCAAACATGTGTCTAAATCATCTGGATTTTATCCTCTGGTGGGCTAGGCTCTGTCACAGTAGGAACATGACACCATCACTTCTGCAATTCTATTGTAAAGCAAACATTTACTTGGCATTAGGAATTGTGGAGGAAGAGTATGCAGCATTGACCTTGGCATAGAGAAGGCAGCCAGTCAATGACGCTGTTCTAGACACACACTGCTATGCAATGATTCTCCATGCCCCACACTGGGCAGTGCTGGGCGGTACCCAGAGCAACCACATTCCTTTCTCTCGAGGAATGAGAGACAGGGAAGGAAGGAATTGAACCAACATGTACTAAGCCATGTGATAAGGAAAAAGCTGACTGAGCACATCAGCAGGTGGAATGGTGAGGGAGACAGTCATAGAAGACCTCGCTAGATGTAAACTGTTTTCATCAATTCTGTTGAAGAGTCACGAACATTCGGCAACAAAAACACACGATGCTGCTGTTAGTGTAGAGCACAGACCTAACAGTGCACCAGTGTAACCGTGAACACATACAGCAGGCAGGACACTTCTGTCGCCTTTGCAAGTCCCTTCATGGCTCCTTGTTCCGGTCCCACCTGACGTCCCAACAACTAATGGCTTGCTGTCTGGCACCACTGTTTGGTTTTACATATTTTTATCTAATTTGCTTTCTATTGCTATGATGTAATAAATATCACGACCAAATGCAGCTTGAGGGAATAAAAAGGTTGTTTCATCTTACACTTCCAGGTCACAGTCAGTCTTTGAGGGAAGTCGGGACAAGAATGCAAGGTAGGAACTAGAGGCAGGAACAATGGAGGAATAGTGCTTGTTAGCTTGCTCTCTTGCTTGCTCCTGGCTCATGCTCAGCTACCCACCTACATAGGGATGGTACTGCCCACAGTAGACCGGGCCCTTCCACATCGTTCATCATTCACGGAGGCAACTTTTCAATAGGTGTTCCCTCTTCCCAGGTTGACTATAGGTCCTATCAAGATGACAATAAAAATCAACCAGTACAGTGTGATTTTGCCTATGGCTTCTGCAGCAGAGGGTGCAGGTTTTGAGAGTCATCTGAATAGTCGGATGGATCTCTCTCTTTTTTTTTCCCCCAGTGATATTCTGCTGTAAGGATATGCTGTAGCCTCTTTACCCATCCACCCGTTCAGGCCAGTTATTGTTTCCAGCTTGGGGCTATCCCTAATAAAGCTGCGATGAACATCCATGACATCCTTGTATGAACCTATGTCTCATTTTCCTAGAGGAAACATCTGGGCGTGATGGTCTACTTTAACAATTGTCTCAACAGTGATCTAGAACATGTACTATTTTACATGCTCATTGACGATATATAAGTGTTCCAGTCCCTCCACAGCCTCAGCAACACAGGAATGTCCTCATCCTCATCATTCCACTATCCTAACTAGTACCCTGCTGTATCTCACTATGATCTGAGTTAGCATCTCTCTGCTGATAGATGGCACTGGGTGCCTTTCCATCACTTAGCTGTCACCCGTGTGTCTTCTCTGGTGAAGCAGTTATGTCAATCTTTCCCCTGTCTCTAAAATCGGGTTCTCTGTCTTATGATGACAGAGCTGCATATATGCTAATATGATTTCCTTGACAGACATTGACTTCAGAGCCAAGCCTTAACTTTTCATTCCCTTAAGAATGATTTTGGAGGCCAGGCATGGTGGCTTACGCCTTTAATCCCAGCACTAGGAAGGCAGAAGCAGGAGGATCTCTGTGAGTTGTTGGCCAGTCTGGTCTATAGAGCAAGTTCCAGAACAGCCAGGGCTACATGGAGAAATCCTATCTTGAAAAACAAAAATAAAACCAAACAAAAAATGAATGATTTTTGGAAAATGCTTAATGTTGACAACATTTAATTTGTCATTCATCTAAATTCATGTTCTTATGTTCTTGAAAATCTTTGCACATATACATATACACATACAAGTACACATACATACATACACACACACACACACACACACACACACACACACCCCTATCCCAGGCCCAGATTTTCTTCAGTGTTTTCGTCCCAACACCTCAGTGCTCAGCTTTGATAGTTAGATCCACGATTCTACTACCTTGCTATCTGACTCGTCTTGTTTCTCCTTTTTTCCTTCTGTATTTTTTTTAAAATTAATTCTCATTATTTTTAATCATGTGTATGGGATAGGAGGTATGTGCACACGGGTGCAGTGCCTACAGAACCCAGATGTGACGGCCTGCTGTGGGTGCTGGGAACAGATCTTGGATCCTCTGGAAGAGGAGTGGGTGCTCTTGGCTGCTGAACCATCTCTCCAGGCCTTTGTTGAGGACATGGAACCCCAGGACACTTCTTTAACCAAGTGTCTTCCTGCTTCGTGTTTCCTGACGGACGTTCGCAGCCATCACCACCTTTGTTCCCAGCCTGGTCTGTCCTTTCACTCTGGCTGTTTGGAAGTAGATTATGCTGCACGTGGCGGCATTGTGTCTGGGTTTACGTAAACTGGGAATTGGTAAGCTTCTTAGATCTGAGGAATGATCGTCCTTCTTAAATGTAAAAGCCCCAAACTTGATATACTTGCTCAATTTTGAAGCTAATTCTCAGCCACCTCTTTGAATATTACCTCCCCCAAATTTCCTCTTCCCTCCAGGGCTAGCACTTCCGCAAACAGACATTATAGCCTCTCTCTCAGCGCTCTGGCTGCTCCTTTCACGTTTCCCTCCTGCCTCAGTCTCCCCCTGAGAGCAGCTCAGTGTTTGTGAGATCTACCTCCCAACTCACTCACCCTCTCTGCCTTCATTGAATCCAATCTCTCCTTCAACCCATCCACTATTTTAAATATTTTTACCTCGATAATTTTCCATTTTTTTTTTTTCAACTTGAGAGTCTCCCGGTGGTTCTTCTCTGCACTGGCCTGCTCTGGTCCTCTTTCCATTCGGACCACGTCCAGCAGGAGCACTTAGGAGCCTCTTATTGGAGATGGGGAAACTCCTGCCCACTGCACCTGACCATTCCCCAGAACGGCAGCCTGTCTCCCGGCACCTCCATCCTCTGCACAAAGCATTTCGTGTGCATTGTCTGCGTGTCCACAGCAGCAGTTTATGTCTGGCACAGCTACCCCAGCAGGTTTGGGAGAGGCACTGACCTCCCCTCCCCAAGGTACGGGGCCTTCACATTCATCTCTGCCATTCTTTAATCTAGGACAGAGGCTCTCCTTACAACCTCAGCGATGGCCTTCCTGACGAGGTGCAGAGGCCTGCAGTCTGGACTCTTCTCTCCACCTGTACCAGAAGCCAGTGTGGACCGGGAAACTGTATCCCAGGGGTCACTCTGACTTCAGTTCCCATTAATCACTCCGATTTTTACCTTCTTTGTTTCAAGCACCTGGAAATCTTGATGTCAAGGTCTCTAGTGCACAATACATCAACAAAAAAAAAAATCTTTAAATTATGGTCTCCAGGCTGAAGTAGACAAGCTTCGAAGCCTATCTTTCCCCTCAAGAACAAGGTCCATTAATCTACTTTCTGCACATTTCAACTAAATCAAAAGAAATACAGCTTAGGAATGTTGCCTTCCAAAAATAACTGCCTTCTACTTTAAATTCACTTTCACAAGTCTTTCTGAGAATGGCTACCTCCCCAGCCATTACTCTACTGACAGAGAACACAGCTTCATGGCCGGTGCACCGTCAGCTAATTCCTACGCGGCATAGCCTTCCTCCACACTCACTCTGAAGCCAGCTTCTGCACATTGATCCACTGAAAAATGTCATTTTGTTAAGCAAAATCTTTCCATTTCATTCTCCAGTAAAGAATACCGGGAGCTGACAGAGCAAATCCTTATATCATTTGACCATTAAATCTAAGAGCTTAAAGAAAATGCAAATTTCAAAATCGCAAGTTCTTGGCAATCGGACCTTCTTCACCTCCCGTGACATTTCCTCCTGGCCAAGCCATGGGACCTTGTGTCATGCACTGCTCAAACGGTGCCCTGCCCACCAGTTCTTCCCCCAGCAGCCCTCCCAACCCACAGGACCAGTGCTCTGCTGCTCCTGCAGCACTGTGTCCAAACATAGCAATGTGACTAGCTGAGTATTGCCCTCCAAGATAAAACTAGAAGCTTCCGCGTGCATCAGCTCACTCAATTTCTCACTTGCAACTCTGAGATGTGGGAAGAGATGCTGTAGAATTGGTGATGTTCCTCTCCACTTCAGCTTCTACACCCCCTTTAATCCAAACAGGGTGTGCTGAGCATACTAGGTGCCAGGTCCTGCACTGAGTACCAGAAAGTAATTAAAAAAACATTCACAGAACTATGCCTTCCTAGAGGTGCATACTCCCAGATGGAATAGAATGCTTGGTAGAAGACCTACATGCAGAGATGGTGTGATGAAACTCATCTTTATACCTACTTCCCCAGATCCTGGACAACTGCCTGAAGAAGCAGGGGGTGGAGGGAGAGGACAGACAGATGGATGGACAGGTAAGTAGACAGGGTGATGAGCAGACAGAGACAGGGAGGAATGTAGAGGCCATGTGTCTAATGATACAACCAAAGGAATGGGAGAGAGATGGGCAATATTAAAGACCAAACACGGAGTTCTACCTGGTACCTCTCCTGGCACAAAGAAGCTCCAAGGGTTCGGGGGTGAACTGAGAACGTCCCCAGACAAAGAGCCAGCTACAGAATGGACATGCTTCTGACGGTTAGAAACTGAACCAGCTGTGTGGGGTCAGCCTTATCCACCAGAGAACCGCAAAGCTGGGAAGACAGCAGGGTGCCAGGGAAAGGACCCAACAGGGTGGGCACAGCAAGGCAGGCAGCTCTGGGAGCCTGCCCCCTCTTCAACCTGTTAGTGCTAGCTTTCTTGGCCCAAGAGAGGGAATGCAGCTCTGTGTCTGCCTTAAGGACTAAAACAGTTCTTCAAGGCAGAGGGGAAACGCGAGGGAAGGAGCCAAGGCTTCTGCCTGGCAGAGGGAGCGCTCATTTTGAGAACCGTGTTTATATTTATAAATCACTGGAAGTAGTTACCTCTTTTTAAATTATTTTCTTTGTCTGAAATATGGCCTTCACACACACACTTTGGTTTGGGTTGATTATGGGCCCCTCCTCTCCTCCCCCCACACCTCCACTTTGCACCCCATCATTGGCATGTCACACAAATCCTATTGCCCTTAAAATCTGTTCATTTTAACTCTCATGGGCCCCTTTCCAGTTCCGTGACCTATACATGCACTCCCACCAAAATATGCACATAAAAAGATAAAAATCAGAAGCCAGGATACATATATTCAAAAGGCACGATGGTTTTCTAAAAGTAATATACCCAGGGATGAACCTAAGAGGTGAAAGATATCTCCAGTGATAACTTGACAACACTGAAAAACTAAACTGCAGAAGACACCAGACAAAGGACCAGACGTCCCATACTCCTGGACTGGCAGAACTGTAAAAATGGCCTTATTACCGAAAGCCATCTACAGAGGGGATGCCCTCACTGTCAAAATCTCAGTGGCGTAATTCACAGAAGAGCTTGTCATTTATTTACTCATTTCCCCTACTACCCACCTCTCCTAACGGTCTCTGTTCTACTCTCGTGTCATTTTTAAAAAATATACAGATACCACACGTGAGAGAAAACATAATGTCTATCTGAGTCTGGCTTATTTCACATAATATGGTGATCGCCACTTTCATCCATTGTCCTCAAAATGACAAAATTCCTCAAGGCAGAAGAAAACCCCATCTACACACACATTTACATCATGTTTCCTTATCCATTCACCTTGTGGACAGATGGCCAGGCTGGCTTCACGCTTTAGCCACATGGGGAATAGTGCTTCTGTGGTTTGCGGATTTCAATTCCTTTCCCTATAAACCCAGGAGTAGCTTAGTTGAGTCATATGGAAGTTCTAGGTTTTCCTTTTTTGAGGAGCCTCCATATGGATCTCCATTTCTGTCTGCAATTAATAAATTGCACAGATTCCCTCCAGCATTTATTGCTATTTGTTTTCTTGATGGCAGCCACTCTGACTGGGCTGAGACAGAATCTCCGTGTAGTTTTGATTTGCACTTGGACGTCTAAAGAAGTTTAATATTTTTAATGCATTTATTGCCTGCTTGTATTTCTTCTGAGAACTCTCTGTTCAGTTCATTTCCCCATTTGCTGATGGAGTTGCTTGTTCTTTTGGCTTTAATCACATCTACATGCTGCTTTTATTATAAAAGGAAATACAGAAAATATGAAGGTAATGCCTTAGTTACTTTTCTATAGCCATGACAAAGGCAATTTATAAAAGAAAATGTTTAATTGGGGGTCCATGCTTCTAGGGTTAGAGTCCATCACCATCATGGTAGCAGGCAGGCAGACATGACACCAGAGCAGTAGCTAAGAATTTTGGGAATGGCCTGGGCTTTGAAACCCCCTAAGCTGACTCCCAATGATAAACCTTCTCCAATAAGATCACATCTCCTAATCCTTCCCTAACAGTTCCACCAAGTGGGGACCAAGCATTCAAACATAGGAGCCTCTGGGGGGCATTTTCATTCAAACTAACACAGGCAAAGTCTATGAATCATCATAAAGCACATAAATCCACTGCTCAGCCTGAGAGACAAAGCACTACCCACCAGGGCCGCACCCTGCCCATACCTGTCACCACTTGCCTCCCTCCCCCATGGCAACCCCTTTGTGACCTCTAATAAGACCAGAGACTTGCACAGACACCCTAACAAGAAACAAAGGGAGCGCTCATCCCCTTACTCCCCCATGTCCATCAGAGGCTCTCTCTTCCACCAGCCATGACTATCACTCTCTCCTGCTAGCAGACTCGCCCTGGCACTGCTACAGGACTTAGCTTGTGTCACAGTCATAGGCTACCTGAGTACCAGGCTTGCGAAGAATATGGGGTTAGGTAATAGACCCTAGTGATGGCACCCTTTCCTTCACTGATGCCCAAGGACAAAACACCTTCCTGCCTCAGGGGCCGGTGTCTACAGGCAGTGCACACAGCGTGGACTGGGGGCAGGGCCAGGGGACAGGGCAGAGGAAGGCAAGAAGAAAGTATAGGACAGGGTTTAGTGGCTACATTTCCCCACATACCCAGAACTGGACACGGGAGACACTACTGCCCTCTCCCCTAAGGGCCCACGTCCCAGCAGGACTACCATTCAGCTCTGGGAAGTGGAGAAAGCCTGCCTGACACTCCACTCTCCCTAGTGTAGAGCCCAACATTGGGGGCAGGGGCAGAGAGTCCGACTCACACATCCTGCGCCTGGACAGTGCAATGGCCACACCAAGGACCAAGAGCAGTCACTTCCAACATCAGAGACATGGGGACCACGTGTGCATTTCCAAATATCTCATACTGAGAAACCTGATATGCTTCACCCCAGCAGGGGGGTTTGGGAAGGATGCAAACACATGTCCAGTTAAAGAAGTTGCCGGCATAACTTCACGGCAGAGGTAAACTAGATACAGAGATAAACTTGATAGCATTTTCCTATCAAGAAGGGGAGGAAGCCACGGCAGGCTGTTAAAGCTACCAAAGTGGGCAGCCTGAGCTTCAGTAACCATCTATAAAGTAGGGAAGGTAATCCTCAAAAACCCCTGTCCTAAAGCTGTTGCAAAAATTCAAATACAAAGGACAGGAACCGGAGGGAAAAGTTTGTGTGTGTAAATCACCACACAAACTCTGGAACCTTCCTCACTTTTAACTTGACTGACTCACAAAACCGACCTGAAGAACCTTCCGGTTCTTATTCAAAAGGATTCTCTCTTGTTTGTGTAGAAGTTATTGGTAGGCTGGGAAGGTGGCTCATGGGTGAAGCGCTCGCTGAACAAGCATGAGAACCTGGGTGAGACCACCAGCATCCAAGAGAAACAGACAGGGCACAGTGGCTTGTGTCTGTAACCCCAGTGCTGGAGGGCAGAGACAAGCAGATCAAGAGGCTCGCTGATCAGCCAGTCAGGCAAAACACACATACACATACACGCTCCCATCACAAAGTTTCTTTTTTTAAAAAAAGATTTCATCATTGTTCTACAGAGAAGTAGATTCCATTTTATAAAGATTAATTATTTGTAGTGTGTATGTGTGTGTGTGTGTGTGTGTGTGTGTGTGTGTGTGTGTGTGTGTGTTTGCTTGCCTGTAATGTCTGTGCACCACATGCATCAGTCTTGTGGAGGCTAGAAGAGGGTATTCAATCCTGCAACTAGAGTTACAGGTCGCTGTAAGCCACCATGTGAATGCTGGGTATCGAACCCAGGTCTTCTGGAAGAACAACCAGTGCAGTTAACTGCTGAATCATCTTTCCAGCCCCAACAACATTTCTTTTTAAAAGGATTTTTTTAAAAAGTTATTGAATGTCTAAAACCAACTGGCTGTCAGTGTGGGTTTATTTCTAGATTTTTCTATTCTATTCCACTGGTGTATGTGTCAGTCTGCTTTTAGGCTATATCACACTATTCTGAACACTACATCTTACTGTATTTGGAAGAAAAACTGGAATGCTTCCAGCTTTGTTCTCTTAAGCTTTGGCTGTTTAGGGTCCTTGGGGATTCTATACATATTTTACCAGTTTCTGTAAATGGGGCCACTGTTATTTTAGTCATGACTGGTTGAATCTGTAGCTCTTTTGGAATAACAAGGTAATTTTACTAATATATACTTTTCCAATCCATGAACATGGGCTAGCTCTCTGTTGTGTAAGTTTTTTCCGCTTCCATTTCCTTTGTTGATGTTCTGTAGTTCTGGATGTAGAGGTGCCCCACTTCCTCGGTTCAATTTACAAAGACATTCTTGCCATTACTATCAATGCGATTGATTTACTAATTTCCTACTCCGGCATTTTTCCTATTGGTGCTCAGGAATGCTACTAATTTCTGACTGTCTTCAGAGTTCTCACTATGTAAGGTCTTACCCTCTGCAGAGAAGATTTAACTTTGTCCTTTCTGGTTTGGACAACTTTTTTTTTTCACCTGTTTTCACTTAGCACGCTGCTAGACAGATGTGGCAAAGGCCATTATCTTTCCCTCATTCCAGATACTAGAGAAAAAGTTTTCCACTTTGTTTCTGGGTGGTAGATTAGCTGTAGGCTTGTCATGGGTGGCCTTGATTGTGGTGAGTTGCATGCCTTAAATATGTAATATGTTGAGAGATTTTTTTTTCATTAATCATGAAAAGATATTGAGTACATGATGGAGAAAGGACAGTCTCTTCAGTAATAATGCTGGGGGAGGCTAGTGAGAAGTCTCACTGGGTAAAGCTGCCTGCCAGCAAGGCTAACAACCTGACTTTGATTCCAGGGACTCACATGGTAGAGAGAGAGAAATGGCTCCTATAAATTGTCCTCTGATGTCCACATCTACTCTATGACATGAGTGTGTCCATGTAAACATATAATGTGTGTATTATATATAATATATGTGTGTGTTGTATATAATACATATTATATACAATAAATATAATTCCTAAACAGAGCTGGGAAATTTGGGTGTTAGCTGGCAGAAAAATGAAAGCAGACCCCTCTGTTTCATCATATATATAAATCAGCTCAAAATGGATTAAAGAGTTAAATTTAAGACCCCAAAAGTATGACATTTCTAGAAAAAAAAAAAAACATAAGCTCCAAGATGTCAGTCCAGACAGTGATTTATCAGACACAAGCCCAAAAGCACAAGGAACTCGGGCAGAGGGGCTAGGGGACCACATCCAATCAGAGAGGTCCTGCCAGCAACAGAATCAAGTGAAGAGATGGGCATGGGAAGGGAGGGACTCGGACAGGAAGGACCAGTGGGACAGACACCAGGTGAGTGGCTAACACCTAAGGCACGTAAGGAACTCGAGCTTCTCAGCAAGAAGAAAACAAACAATGCTATTAAAGAAGCACAGGCTGGCACCAGCTTTTCTCCATAGAAACATGGATGGTTGCCAGACATCTGAAGAGAGGCTCAGAATCACTCAACTTCACAGAAATGCGATACCAACTCACACCTGTAGGACTGGCTACCAACAACATGCGTAGGTGAAGATGTGGACATAAAGGAACCACCGTTGCATTTTAAAATAGCAAAGCCACTTTGAAAACAGTGTAGGAATGCCTCAAAAAATAAGTTTAAAAATACAATGAACATATGATCCAGCAACCCCACTACCAGGCAAGGACTCACAGCAACTGAGGTGAGTAGCTTCCCATGCTCCCAGCAGCATTATTTCCAGCAGCCAAGGCACAGAAACAACCTTAGTGACCATTACAAAGTGTCAACCCAGAAGAATCTATTTTCAAAATGCAGACTATGTACACCATGGAATACTACGCTGCCATAAGAAGGGAACCTTAACATTTGTGACACACAGGATGAACCCAAAGTACACGGTGTTAAGGCACGAGATGACAGATGCTGTGTAATCCTGTTTGTGTGCAGGATTTGAAAGAGATGAACTAACAGAAGAAGACAAAATGGTGGCTTCTAGAAGGTGGGACGGAGGACTAGAGGAGAAAGAATTAATGCCGGTCAACAAGTGCAAATTTATAGACAGACAGGAGGAAGTCTTGGTGCTTGACCACACAGTATGGTAACTGGG
>CABHPQ010177847.1:0-35341 GCA_902168405.1 Peromyscus aztecus
GGGGGGACTAGGACAGTGCCTGGAACAGGATCCGCCAGAGACGACCGACCGTGCTTTTCAATAGCTTATGCCACCAAGTGAAATGCATCACAGGTAAGCAATAGGCTTAGGGAAGCGACTCTGTCACAAAAGTGCTTCTTGCACCAAGACCTGGGTTCGATCCCCAGAACCCATGTGAAAACCAGGAGCAGTGGTGTGTGCTTGTAATCCCAGATCCGGCAAGCCAGAGACAGGCAGGTTCTCGGGGCTCATTTGGCCAAATAGCTTAAACCTAATTTGTGAGTTTCAGGTCAGTGAGAAATCCTGTCTCAAAAAATCAAAAAGACATGAACGGTACCTGAGGTTGTCATCTGGCTTCAATATGCATGTGTGCTTGTGCACACATGCATAAAAGGGGGCAGGAGGCTATAGGGACCCCCCACTAGTCAAACCTGAGATAATTTATGTATCAGGATAAATAAGTGATTAATTATCAGCTGCTATAAAATGAGACTGAGCTCTGAAGGTCATGAGTGAAGGAAAGTCTGGTAAGCTGTGAGGTCCCTGAATGATCTCCCAGTGTACACACACCTCAGAGCAATCTCAGAGTCTGGCCATTGGCACCTTCTTCACATGTCCATGGTGACCTAATCAGAACCAGGACAAGCAAAAGTCTTGCCTCACCTGGTAAATATGATGGAAACATGGCACCACTGCTGTGATATTCTGCCCCAAATAGTCCCTGGATCTGATCATGAAGAAGCATCGAACCCTAATCAAACATCCTCCTCTAAAATGGCTGCATGCATGGGAATCATAGCGAACTTGAGAACACCTTCAGATTAGAGATATGGCAAGACTAGAGGAAAGTGACCAGGAAGGCCCCTCAGTGCAAAGGCCACTAGGGATGGCAAGGCAGATATGTGAGGGAAGAGTTGAGGGCCCGAGGTGGCTTCCTCCTTCTGGGGGTCATGCTGTGGGTGTGGAGAGAACACCCAGTTTGTGAAACAAGGAAGACTCAGAGAGCATAGAATACTAGACCAATAACCTACTGTCAGTGAGCTAGGAGACAAGTGAGCACTTCGTATATGCTTGAGACCTCTAGAAGTATATGATTATTTTGAAGTTTTTTTAATGGCTAAGTATAATAGATAGTCATCATAAAATTTTCAGAAAATTAAAATAAGCTCTTACTCCTTCACTGAGGTAACTGCCATTAATTCTATGTGCTGCCTCCTGGTCCCTTTTCTAAAAATAGATTTTTAATAAGCTGAAATTAGACTATAAAAATATTTTATAGTGCCCCTTTTAAAGATTCTCAATGACTATTATTCCATTGGAAATGTGTTCAATAATTCAATTAACCAACCCCCCCTATTATTTCACATTTAGATTGTTCCCAATTTTGTCTTTGTTATAAATAACACTGTGATGTCCCTCTGTGTACCAATCTTTGAGCACATTGAGGTTTTTCCTTGGAGGATATTAGAAGTAGAATCAAGGGTTATAGGATACAAACTTTTGAAGATTCTTAACACAGAGGCCTGTTGCATTGGCCAGCAGAAGCTCCATCCTGAACTACTCTAGGCATTGAATTGAGTCCCTTCAGATTCCAACACAATCACCATCCATCCCATTCCAGCACCTGATAGACTCATCTCATGGGGCCTTTGTATCCATCCACCAACAGACAAAGGAAGGAAATTAGCCTAAACACTTACCACTCCTGGAGGGGCTAAGGTTAAAGCTAAGGTGTGTTCAAGCCTTACTTGGAGCCCACGGTGGACAACAACACTGTAGCATGATCCTAATTAATCTTAACAATAAAAACATGAAATCAGATATCGAGGTAAAAGCTGAAAGATCAAAGAAGCAGAGTAGCCACCCACCAGAGACCTCTTGCCTCTATGAAATTTCAGACTGAATGGGGGTGCTCCTGTCTCTACAAATTCTCAGACTGAATGGGCCCTCGATCCTGTCTCCACCTGATTTATATTCCTGTCTCCACCTCCCAATTGTGCTGGGATTAAAGGTATGAGCCTCCTAAGTGCTGGGATCAAAGGCATGCACCACCACCACCTGGCTCTGTTTCTCTTTTAGACTGGATCAATCTCCTATAGCCTAGGGTGGCCTTTAACTCGTGATCTTCCTGCTTCCTCCTCCCAAGTGCTGGGATTAAAGGTGTGTGCCACCACTGCCTAGCCTCTATGGTTAACCAGTGGCTAGCTCCACCCTGTGATCTCTAGGCAGGCTTTATTTGTGAGAACACAAAATATCGCACAACATCACAAATTCTTTCTCTTGACCATCTCTGTTGACTCTTCTCCCCTAGAGAGCAGACCTGACCTTTCCTTCCTGGGTAACCTCAGAGAACAACATCAAGGTGGAGCCTCCCTGAGGCAGGTACGCTACTGGTCCCTCCATCTATGATGGCCTCCTCTCACATGGTAAGCAACATCCTACTGCCACACAGTTTAACAGAAAGCCACTGGTGTTTTCATTGTGTGCCCCCAAAGCTTCCCTGCTGCCTCCCACCCATTCAGAAGAGACTGCTGGCCTATATACACAGCCCACTGGATAAACAGCACAACATGAGCTCCCCAGCCTGCCTGAGCCCACTATTCTCACTCAGGAGTATAGCCAGCTCCTCTGGGCCCAGTAGTCCCTGCCTTCCAGTTCCTCTCTAGACACATCACTGTTGTCACCACACACTATGGTGGAGATGCTCTGTGGCCACTTCCCTGCCATTACACAAGAGGTGATTGACAGGGACTCTTCTAAGTAGCCAGGTCCAGGACAGCATGGTACACGTAACAGCATGCTGCCCAACACCCCATGCCAACAAGCCATGGGCTCTTGTACCTCCAAACCACAGTCTTTGGACTATCTCTTTAAGGAGGGCTAATTTTCACAAGACGTGAACAAGGTCATTAAAAGGGCACTGAAGCCATGTAAGACTTCATTTCTGAACTTGAAACCCAATGATCTTATTTGCTAGAGTTACTTTTTAGCGATATAAATTTCTTTCTCATATTATTTTGTTATCATCCAAACTTAAGTCTGGAAAGCTTACATCATCTCCCTGTTTGTGCTATGACTCACAGAGAAATGAGATTAGGCCTGGCTGCTGCTTCTGCAACATCACCTCACCAAGAGCCCCCAGTGCAGAGGCTGGCATGAGGACAGGAGCAGTCCAGGGTCCGTGGGACACCCTCCTGTCCTCTCCAAGTGACTCCCAGGTTCTTCAAGCTGCGGGTGTCACAGGAAGGGGAGGGATGACCCCAGGACACAGGTCTACTGCCCAAGACAGACAAGCCACAGGACAATAAAGGGACACTGATAGCTAGAGAAGACATGCAAAGAGCCTTAGTGGTGGAGGCAAGGAGACTGTAATAAATGGAGGAAGCCAACTGTGGGGTGAGGGAAGAGCGACTGGGACAGGGAGGAACCTTGGTGTAGGAGGCAGCAATGTGCTAAAACTTAATGGCAGGCAAGGGAGATCAGGAGAAGAACTGGTCATTAAAGACCCTCAGCTATGAGAAGGCAAGGACCAGAGGATTTCATGTGGAAAGTGGAACCAACCATTAAGTGAGTAATTATGACCAACCCCCTCAAATGCTTCCTCAAAATATATAGGGGTGAGGGAAAACTTGGAACTCATTCTGCGAGGCCAGTGTTTCTCTTACATAAAAGCTAAACATATGACAAGGAATGAAAGCCACATGCAAATACTCCCAGTGAATTCCGATGCAGAATTTCTCAACAAAATGCTAGGAAGCTGACCCAACAGCACAGGAAAGGGATAGCATACTACGACCAGGAAGGACTTACTTCTGGACTACAAAACGAATCCACTTCTAAAATTCAATGTGATGTAATCATATTAATACAATAAAAGGGAGGGGGAACAACAGAATATTAAATGGGTACAGGAAAGCAATTAAAAAGTTCAACAGCATTTCTTTCATAACAAAGAAAAGTGCTCATCAATCTAGAAAAAAAACGAAGGAACTTCCTCACACGATAAAGGTTGTCTAAGAGCCCACAGCTAACATCACGTTCTAGACTGAAGCTTTTCTGCTAAGGACAAGTGCCATGGCATGCCTGCTTCCTAACTGTCACTCAACACTGTACTTAAAGAGTCACAGCCAATGCAATTAGATAAGAAAAATCTACCTAAATTGGAAAGAAAGAAGAAAAGTTGTCTGCAATTGACAAGTGACAAGATCCCAAATATAGAGAAGTCAAAACAATACATATGAAAGCTACAAGATCTTATACAGAATGAGTAGAATCACTTATGTATGTGCTGACAAGGAACAATTGGAAAAGAAAATTAAGAAAACAATTCCATTTACAACAAAATATGAATTAATAAAAAATCCTAGTATTAAATTTAGTCAATGATGTAAAAAAATTTCATATTGAAAATTGTAAAAAACATTGCTAAAATTAAAGAAGATCTAAATAAATGGAAAGGCATATCATGTTCAGATTACACTTATTAATTCTAGTTGTTATTGTTGTTGTTGCTGCTTGTTGACAGGGTCTTGCTATATAACTCCGGCTGGTCTCAAACTCCTGGTCCTTCTGCCTCAGCTTCCCCAGGATTGGGATAATTAGTGTTCCACCATGCCCAATTAAGGTTTATTACTATTAAGATGATGTTATCACCCAGCAATGTGAGAATGAGAATGATCCCATGGACATAAATATTTGAATGCCTGATTCCCATTTGATGAACTGTTTAGAAGAATTAGGATGTGTGTCCTTGTTGGGGGAGGTGTCACTGGGGGCGGGGATCTGAGGTTCCAAAATCTCACACCAGGCCCAGTGTCTGCACCACCACCACCTCCAACAAATCAGGATGTAAAGCTTTCAGCTATTTCTCCAACAGCATGCCTGTCTGCTCCCCACCATGACAACAATGGATGAATCCTCCAAACTGTAAGCAAGCCCCCAATTAAATGCTTTTTATCTATGAGTTGCCTCGGTTATGGTGTCTCTCTACTGCTGAGGAACAATCCATTTCTACACTGTGAATACAAATTACCTCATTTGCTAATAAAAAGCTGATTGGCCAATAGTTGGGCAGAAAGAGATTGAGCACAAGAGCCCAACAAGGAGAATTATGAGAAGAGGAAGGGCAGAGTCAGAGAATCGCTGGCAAACACAAAAAAGCAAGATGAGAATACCATACTGAGAAAAGGTACCAAGTCACATGTCTAAACATAGACAAGAATTATGGGTTAATTTAAATGTAAGAGTTAGCTAGTAACATGCCCAGCTATCGACCAAGCATTTACAATTAATATAAGTCTCTTATTTAGGAAGCGGCTGCCAGGTATTTGTGAACAGGCAGTCAGGACAGGAAACATCTGGTTACACGCCGCAGCAATAGAACAGTGACTAAGATACACCCAGAGCAAAATAAAGATTCCACACATTACCTAGCAAAATCCCAACAGTGTATATTTTTTGTTTTTGTTTTCAGAAGCAGAAACCTGGTATTCTGGTGGAAGTGAACAAGACACCAAGCAGCCAAAACAACATGGAAAACAGAACACAGTTCAGGGTCTCATGTTTCAAAAAATAACCATAAAATCTGAGTTCTGCCCCCTTGCACCACAAAAACAAAGCCTGGAAAGGTAAACAGGAAAAGGTCCAGAATTTCAATTGATTATAGTACGGCTTCCCCAGCCATCGTGGTATTTTTAAAGTGGCATCCTTACTCAGCCAGTATGAATATAACTGCACAGACTGAACCCCCAGATGTTTCTGAAGTCTACGTTTCAATTGCTTGCTAATTTGGTACCTTGCTCCTGGATCATAACACCAGATAATTTAGGCAACTAATACCAGATAATTTAGGCAACTATTAGGATTTATCCATTTGTTTGTTTGTTTGTTATTTACAGGGCCTTGCTCAATGTAACGCAGGCTGGCCTCAAAGTTGTGGTCCTCTTGCCTTAGTCTCCACATGCTGAGATTTATAGGTCAGAGCTAACACAACCAGTTTAGGCAACACTTTAAAGGTAAGACTAGAAATACATAAATCTTGATGGCTTTTTTTCACCAATAAAACACTGTTGAGGAAACAACATATTCCTGAATACTCTAGAAGGTGCTGTAGGGGTTTGTAATCAGGGTGTATAGATGATTCACAGACAATATTGGGCCTGTTGGATAATTTGCTGATTTCTTCTAGTGACTAGATAAGCAGTATTACAAAATCGGATTCACCTATTTCTTTTTTTTTTTCTTTTTATTTTCTTTTTTTTTTTTTTTTGGTTTTTTTCAAGACAGGGTTTCTATGTGTAGCTTTGCGCCTTTCCTGGAACTCACTTTGGAGACCAGGCTGGCCTCGAACTCACAGAGATCCGCCTGCCTCTGCCTCCCGAGTGCTGGGATTAAAGGCCTGCGCCACCACTGCCCGGCTCAGATTCACCTATTTCTAAATGATGATGAGTGTGTGAGGTTCTCAGCACTGAGTACCAATGTGGATGCCCAAGGCAGGCCCAGAACACCTCTGTTTCTCAGGGACTCGTGGCTGTCTAGATGTTCTCAGGAATGGCCCTGAGCACCCTGGTGTCATGATATTCCTTCATTTATCGATAAGAATTGTATTCATCATGATTCTCTCTCCAGCACAGGTAAAAAGAGATGCTGCATGTGTGAGCCCTTCATAAACCTCTAAGACTGTGTGAAAGATAAGGAGCCCTCAATAGAGAAGTCACAGCAGCACGTGCACTCCCTGGTCACAGCCCCAAGCTGAGCTGAGTTCTCTCCTCCAGACCCAATACTGCCAAGTGAGTCCTAAGACTGATCCCTCGTGCCCTCTCTCCAAGCATCTGCCTGCTGTTGCCTGGGAAGCCAATTTCCACCTTCCACTCCAGCTCACACAGTTCGGTTTATAAAAAGCTGGAGTTCCTAAGTAGACATAGAAATAGCTGAATAAGTGCTCTGTTCTTAGGGGCAGTAAGACCTATGTGGACACCCAGGTGAAGACTGCGACCCATCCCTGGGGAGGAGGGGAGGCTGTGACGAGGCACAGGGGCTTCAGAACTTCTCAAATGAAACATCCCTTAGGCAAGGGGACAGACACATAACCCATCAGTATTTTAGTCCTCTTGAGATGTGTTGAATACTTCTTAACTGATTCTAAAAAAAAAAAAAAAAAAACTACACCCAAAAGCCATTCATCATTTTCTGTTTTCATTCCCACTTGCTCTTCATTCCTCACTCACAGTGTCAAGCGTGGCAAAGGCCATTCTAGAAGTGACAGATGATAGATAAAGCATGGTCCCCATCCTTACAGCGACTCACAGCCTAATGCGGCAGGCAGGAGAAACCAGAGGGAAACAGGCCCTCTGGAGGCATCCCACTGGGGACTGTGTGCCAAAGAAAGGGTAGCAGCTGGGTGCCAGGTGAGGGAGGGTTGGGTTAGTATTTAGGCCCCCCGCTGCAGAAGCCCTGCTCAGTAACCCTCCACCTACTCCTCCCATGCCCCCAAACTGTGTTTTACATTCAACACATTATTCATCCCATGAATCCCTTTCTGGCAATTGAGTGAAAGGTTCTGAAGATTCCCACTGTGGGTGGGGGGCTGTGTGTCTGTGAATGCATGTGCAAGAGTGTGCATGCCACCTTGTTTCCACTGCATGCCTGCTGCAGTGTGGCATTTAACAAGAGTGTGAATGGGCTGCTCCTGTGCGCATCAATCACTGGCTGCAAGATAAGGGAGTTCAAAGACCTAGCCTCCTCGCTACCAATTAAGAAAGAAAAGGTCTACCCCACTCAGATGCCACACAGAAACACCTCACATTCCACAGGCCTCCCGCCTGTTCACACAGCCATCTTCACAGAACAGAAGTCGCAGCAAGGCAGTTCTTTCCAAGCCCTTTTGAGAGACGATAACTTATGCCCAAGCCATCTTCTTCTCTAGCACTGACATGGCTACATTCCCCAGGCTCCCAGGCTGCAGCTACTGCCTGAGAGTCCTGAGGGTCTGCACCTCCCCCAAGCCATGGGCTTTTCTAGTTCCTACTCTTCTTCACTTGACTTACCAGTTATCATCAGTCATTGAGGGTCAGTGCTAAATGGCCAATTGTCGATATCTCTACCCAACATTTCCATTCTCTATGATATTTACTTCGTCTTTCACTCTGAGCTCCTCTTCAAGCAACTATAAGCTGCCGTGGGTTGGAGAACCCACCACGGTTCCAACACTGTGAGTGTCTCCTACAGAACTGTGAGCTCCGCTCGGCTATGGCTCTCTTCTTTGTTTCTATGTGGGACCCATGAACGCCCTCAGGGGTGCTGGCTCCAGATCTTACTAGGGTATATTACCATGAATGACTGTTTGGAAGAAATCCCTAAATTTTCTGCTCTTAATAATTTAGTAGTTGCACTTGAGAGATCACAGTAGAGAAATAAGAATAATGTATATTTCCGAATGTTTATCTATGTTCAAACTCAAAAGATCATTTCGGCTTGTCAGTGACGGGCAGTAGCTACAAAGCTATCTTTAGCATCATCTGCTTAAAGGGCAAGAATGGAGACCATCTGTTAGTGTCAATCAATCGCACTGCCCATTCATTTATAAAGTGAACACATTACTTAGGCATAAAATGCACTCCATTTTTTATTACTGTTTCTGAGTACATGTATGCCTTCACATGCCACAGAGCACCCTGGGGGAAACAAAACATCCTATGGATAAGACTCTTCCCAAGCAAAAGGGTTAATGGTAACCATGGCAACTGCCTCCAAGAATAGCATCATCTGCAGTAGCATTCATGCTGGGGCCGTCGACAGAATGGTTATAAATATACCTATTAGCAGCCTGAACTGAATCTTTAAACAGCACTGTTAGGAGAAAGGGTACCTAAAAATAGATCCCACGCTTGCATTTGAAGACGTGTCCTCAGAAAAACCACATCTTGTGCACATACTTTCACACATACAGGAAGATTTTTTTAAATTTTCTCTCTTTCCCTAACAACCAGCACCAAACACTGGAGGAACATGAGAGACAATGCAGTGTTTTATGACCTTCTAATTTCATTGCAAAATTCCAGAAAACAGCCTCTATCCCCAAACAGAGCAGGCCACTGTGCATGGGTCCAGATTTAACTGTCAGCAGGTGATGGGGAGGGACAATGTGGCCCCAGAGCCTGCCCAGCAGGGTGACCAGCATGCTCCACATACCACGCTCACATAGAAGGCTGTTTCTGCAATGGCCCCACACTGGGGAGAGATAACAGCCACTCCCAGCAAAGGGCCAGCCAGTTTAGTTTGTGGCCACACGGTAGCCCTGTTCGTTGTCCACTTTCTTCAAGCAGTCGTCTCCAGTGTTCCTGAGGCTGTATTCGCGCTTCCCCTAAGGATGGTGGCTCGGCATACATACAGACGGGAAGTGAGAACCTGATAGTTGCAGGCTTGAACTTCAGCTTAAACACATCTCCATAGCTCATTCCTTTACTGCTGAAGAAGGCTAGTGGGGTGGCTACTTAGAGTGCTGCTACAAGGAATCATGGGACAGAGAAATCTCAAGGCCCAGTGCCGGGAGGGTCCAGCCCATAGGTCTTTCTCCTTGCCTGGATCCCTCCCACTCACAGAGCACTCTGAGGGCAGGAGCCACCAGTGCCTGGACAACAGATCTCTAGGGCATGGTGCCCAGCTGAAAAGCAGTTGCCAGTCCATGAGCTACCCAGGTATAGCACGGTGGGACAGGGCAAGGCAGGGGAGAAAGAAAGCCACACCTCTCAAGTATAAAGATGTATGGCGAACTGTCCTGCATTTATGAAAAATAAATATTATAAAAAGTATTCCATCACTAGGTGGGGCCCAGACATTTGTTGGCCAAAGTGAAGCCCGATAGGAGCAGCCTCCTAGTCACACATTGGACTTGTGATCACCCTGTCTCTACCCTGGGTGCTATGATTGCAGGCATGTACCACCACATCTGGTTTTATACAGTGCTGACTCCTAACATGTTAGGCAATCACTCTACCAACTGAGCTACAACCCTAGGATCCCCAACTCTCAAGCCCTAGCCTTTCCCTTTATCTACCTATTCCCGGGTGACAATCACCGGTTCTAGACACTAGTCTTTTGTTGGGTGTGTCAGCTACATTATCTTCCTCCCTAGGGATTCTTTTCCTCCTGTTTAACTGTATTTGGAACTTATCAATATACAGAAAGTCACATATCCCACAGTATACATGTGGCTTAGCTTAGTTCTCACAGTCTGCTTAGTGGTGCTCCTTCAAGTTAACATACAAAGGTGAATGGCACAGAGCTTCTTGGCCTTTTCTTTTTGGGTTGTCATGACCTGCCATGCTTAAGAAGCTCTTCCTGGGCAGGAGAAATGGCTCAGTGGGTAAAAGCTCTTGCTGTACAAGCATAAGGCCCTGAGTTTGAATCCCTAGCACTGGGGGATGGAGGCAGGCAGATCCTGACGGCTTCTTGGCCAGTCCGCCTAGCTGAACCAGCAATGTCCAGTTCAGTGAGAGATCCTGTCCTAAATAAGGCAGAGAGCAAGAGAGGAAGACCCCAATGTTCTGCTTCATCCACCACATCCACCCACTCACTGCACCCATGGGTGGGGCAGGGCAGGGCAGGGCAGGGAGGAAAGGAAGCTACGTCTCTTGAGTGTAAAGGTGCATGGCTAACGGCCCAGTATTTACAAAAAATAAATATTATTTATTTATTGCACCACATTCTCTGCTCCAAAAATCTTTACGAGGGTCTCCCACCGAGTCTTCTACAACATTAAATATTTTTGCACTCTCATTCTGCTTATCTGTCCCATCTGAGGCCTGTCTTTCTGATAGCATTCCATTCTGTTTCACACGCATAACCAAATGTCCCAGCACCATTTGAAAAAAAAAAAAAAAAATCTTACCAGCTCACTGCTGTCTTCTAGTCCCCGGTTCTAAAATCATAATCAGAAGACTTTCACAAAAGAACGTTAGGTCTGCCACCTGGCTGACACCAACCACCAGGCACAGGAGAAAGGTGTATCTGTATTTCAGAGACAACAAAGGGGCTCCCTAAAGTTAACAAACGGGGCGTGTCCAATGTTAAAAAGTCTGCAAGTTTGACTCGGTGCCTTCTATTCTTTCCCGTTTGTCCATTTGTCCCTATACATTTATCAGAATGTCTTAGCCACAAGTACATTACGAGCCTGATGCAGCAGGACCACTCGACTTGCGCAAATCCCTCAGTTAGTCCTGCCTGTTCTTGGCTTCTGTTCCTACCATATGGATATTCTAACATCAGCTCTTACAGTTGATCTTAACAGCCCCGTCAGGATTTTGCCATGAGTAAACTAGCATGGGGGTGGGGGGAGATGTCATCTTCACAAGGCTGAATACTCCATCCATGAACATGGTATCTTATGGCCAGTCTAGCTGGTCCACTTGTGTTTCATGTTCATCATTATTTAGCTCTCCTCAGGAAGGTGTTGAATGCATCATTGGGTTTCTGCTTTCCAGGTACTGTGGAGAGCTGATTCATGAATGTGAAGACTTCAAATAGGCTTTTCAAGCTGGATTGATACTGAACAATGAGATTTTTTTTTTTTTAAAATCTTGAATCAAGAAAATCTGAATGCTATCACTGTCTGCACTCGATTCTCTTCAGTCTTCCACACAGAGAACCCTCTCATCTGTCAACCAGGCAGGTTCAAGTTACCTTGTCCTAATTCATGTACATCACATGTCATTATCTTTCTTCCTGCGTTATCTCGAGCCAAGACATATTCAAGCGGGGACAGACATGATAGGCATCTTTGACTTGCTCACAGCTTAAGAGTTAAGGTGTCTTGGTCAGACCTTAAGAGATCAGGTGTCAAGTTTTATCACTAAGTTTAATATTTCCTAGGGTTTTCTAAGGCAGCTTTTACAAGCCTAATCATTTCCATCTTATTTTACAAAAAAAAAAAATACTGTTATTGTAGACAAACAGTGGACTTTACTGAGTTATTCTGAAACATTACATGTTTGTTTTCTCTCAGCCTGCTAGTCATGATCTAAGCAACTTGTTGACATAGAACCATCTTCGTGCCTCTGGGACAAGTGGTCCCAAGTCTGGTATATAGAGTTTGTTTCCTTCTCTGCAGATGCTGACTTGCTAATATTTCATCTTGGGTTCTGTTTTTGCTGTTGTTTGTTTGTTTGTTTGTCTGCATTATGCTGAAATTCCAGCCACTGATGAAACTCTTGGATCCAGAGGTCAGCTAAGTGCCTCAAGAGTTTGCCTTACTTCTGTGCCATGAAATGTTTACCTTGTTTCATAGCTTGTCGAGTCATTTGGCTTTCTCCTTTGAAATTTCTCCTGCGATGGCCTCAGGCCCTTTGTGTCAAGAACAATGAAAGTGTGAGCTCCCTGAACCACTTCAGCTGAAATTCCATGCCAACACCAGGGCTGAATTCTAACCTTACTGACTTTCCTTGTTTCAAACCTTCCACCTAAACTCAGGACTTATTTCCTTAAATGAAGACGACTAGCAAAGTGTCTTGTAAACATACATAGAATACAACATGATCAACAAATTGCTAAATGTTCGATATATGAGTTCAAATTTTCAAAACCAAGGTTTTCCAGGTACATATTTAAAGGGTTTGTATTTGTCTAGTAAATTCTTCTTCTTCTTGGTGTGGAAACACGTTGCACGGTGCTGTACTTGGAGGTAGCTATGCAGCTATGGAGGTGTGAGGGTCCTAGAGGCATGAAGGCCGTGGGAGTGAGAGCGTGGCCACAGTAAATGCCCAGCTGCCCACCCATCCCACCAACAGGACCTAAGGGAGGCTTGGCAAGGAACTGACAGCCACACTTGAGGAGCGTGTATCAGTATTCAGGGATACAGAAGGAGACAGGTGTGCAGGAGATGGAGAGGGAAGGAGACACACGTAATGCTTTTGAACTGGGTTAATATCCAAACCACATGCCTCTCTATTGAAAAAGATAAAAGGTTCTTTAAACTATAATACTTGGCAAATAAATTGGGTTTTAATTTACCCCACCTTAATGGCAAGGCTTGTGCCTGCCTCTGCTGGTATAAGGTCTCTTGTTTTTGTGAATGCTATCTCCTTGCTCTGAAGCCACCTGCTCAGCCATTTCGATACTCTATAACTTGGGCCACATGACTTAATATCCATAGTCTGTCTCCATTTTCTTTAAGAAAATAAAAAAAAAATGGGGACCAAAGTACCTGTGGTGTGATTTTGATAACTACCCAACTATACCAGTACTTGGATAGGGGATCTCCGTGTCTGATGCCAGAAGTTATCAATTTCATAGCCATTGTTCTCTCTGTTTGTGTGCTTATTTATTTCTGTGTTCTCACTGTTGCTGTTTTGAGACAGGGTCTCATACAGCCCAGGCTGGCCTTCAACTCTTTAGGTAGCCAAGGCTAGCCTTAAACACCTGATCCTTCCGCCTCCACCTCCTAAGTGCTGGGATGACAGGTGGACATGAACCACCATACCCGGCTTTCTCCCACAGGCTTACCTCCCACTCTCTCATTTCTTGGCCTCATGTCTGAGTCTGCCCTAAAGTTTTAAATAGGTAAACACCCACTTTGTGTTTTGTCTATTTCGGGTCCTCTTATCTACTCTTGCCGCCCACCCCCCCCCCACCCTACCCCAGTTCTGCTCTCTTTGCTACGAACTGCATGGTGCCTCCACAGGCAAGAGCAGGTTTGTATGTCTGAATGCCTCTGCCGCGCAAACAACGCCCGCACCTCTGATTTAATATATATTTAAATGAATCGCTTTGTTTATTTATTTATCAAGAGCAGTGGACACACTCATAGCATGCAGACAGAGTCTCATGAATGTCTAGATTTCTCGGCTGATGCCTCTGCTTGGCCTGAGACAGTAGGGCATAATCAAGTCACAGGAGACACTAAGTCACACCGGCTAACGCTGGGCAGATAAGTCGTCTGTGTCAGATAAGAAGCCCCATTTCAATTCTGCTGTCATAAAGTAGTCATTACATTTATCTTAAACTGATAACTCCAGGGTGAGAAGACGAGAAAGCAAAGATTAAATCAGAACTCACTAAAACGTTTTTTAGGATTCTTTTTGTCTTAAGCATGAACATCTATCCAACCTAAAGGAGCACAATTATGACAGACAGACCGACGGAGCTCAATCACCAACATCCTGTGGTTTTCAACATGTTTTTATACGTGAATGTCAATCTAATTCTCAGCACAAGCTCCAGGGGATTAACTCGCAGAACAGTATAAGCCAAGGCAGAGGCCAGAACAAAATAACATAGGCTCAGTCTCAGAAGTGCATAGGACCAGTACCTAAGCCAACCAGGGTTATGTGCACACGCACACACCAGGGGAGCATCAGCAGGGAGGGAAGACAAGTGTACTGTTATCCCTCTGCTCTGTGATCCTACTATGTGTCCCTGGAAACACGAGATCAACATAGCCCTGCCCTTAGTCACCGTACAAGTGCGCAAGGCCAACAGGATGGTGTGAGTTACCCCAGAAAGGTGAGTGCTCTGGGAGCCAGGCATGTGCTGGATATCATATAACTATGTGCCTCAGAGTTTTAACAGGAATGAGTCCCTTTCAGTGTGAGTATCCTTCCATGGGATAAAGAGCATCTCACTTAACTTTCATACCCACATTCTGAATCCTTTTCTATGTGGAGAAGAAAATTCCCAGTCCTTCCTGGTCTCCCCATCCAAAAACAAGCTTATGAGCTGCTTCCCTTGAACCTACTCTGTACATAGTGTCAAACTGCTCTATAAATCTGTATCTCTATATCCACAGATTAGCATAGCTCTCAGAGTTGAGAAGAGAAGTCTCTCCGTGTGGTGGGTGTGTTAATAGAGAAACTCACAACTGGTCGGAGTGTAGAGAGGAAGTGATTGTGAAATGCTCAGTCACAAATAGGACAGCTATACCATAACCTCTCCTCCTGAGGCTCATAGACCATAGCAGAAGAGAAGTCAGAAAGACTGTAAGAGCCAGAGGTCAGGGAGGCCTGGAGTGTGACAGTGTCTTCTTCTGGACGTGACAGGACTGCTGGACTCATAAGCTCAAAGCTGCTGTGGCCTCCACACAAGATCAAGCCAGTCGACATTCCAGCATATAATGGGGAGAGAGGTTCACCAGCCCCCATCCCTAACTGATAGCTGATGGGATTCTAGGGGAAGGAAAGTCAGTTTTCTTTAAGGGTAATGCCCCTGGTAAATTGACCATATTCCAGTGACTGGCCCCACACCCATGAGTATATGAGACTTCATGGCTTTTTTTTTTTTTAAAGGAGAGGGGATATGAAGCTGGGGAGGACGGAGTAGATCCGGGAGTAGTGTCTGAATATGATCAAAATATGTTATATGCATGTATGAAGTTCAAAGAATTAGTAGAACATTACTTCTTTTCCCCCAAGACAGGGTTTCTCTGTGTAGCAGCCCTGGCTATCCTGGAACTCACTCTGTAGTCCATCTAGGCTGGCAGGGATCCACCTGCTTCCGGCTCCCAAGCGCTGGTATTAAAGGTGAGCGCCATCACTGCCCAGTAATATTACACTTAAAAAAAAAAAAAAGGACTGCTCACCCCTGTTCTTGCTCTTGTAGCCCAGTCACCTCAATGTACTCCAGAGCCAGACTGTACTGCACAGGGATGATGGCAGCATCCCACCCTCCTTAGACCTCCTGTCGATGCCTCACATCCTCTCTGTTCAGACTCCAAGAGATGCTTCCTAAAGGTTCCCCGTCCCCTGACTTACTGCATCTCAGAGAAAACTCTCAGGGGGTTCAGTCCCAGCTAACAGCACTGTCTTTACCATGCAACAGCAGAAGCCACAGACATCATTCTCAGAACTGGGGCATTCACAGTTCTTGGCACAAGGTGAATGAGATAATGAACAACTTGGGTGGAGCTATTCTGATTTCTGCGCTCAGTTTTCCTATTTATTGTTGCAATCTGTTCATATTTGATCAGTGTTGCAAATTGTTAAGTCAGAGACGCTATTTACAGCCATGTTCTATTGCTAACACTTCTCGGAAGAGCAAGCGCACATGGGGGCTCACAGTGAGCCCGCTGTATGTGAAACAGGAGAAGGGCACAGGTGAGTCTCCTGTGCTGCCAATCTACAATGCACTAAGGTGTAGCCACTTGTCATGGGAAGCAAAGCTAACAGTTGGGAAAGTGCTTTGTGGGTGAAAGGCCTCGTGAGTGTCATGGTGCTATGCCCAAGAGCTTCAGTGCCACCCCCCAGAGATAGAACTGATTTTTGTATATAGATCTCACCCCCAGCAATTCTGCAGAACTTCTTGGTCCTGGTGATGTTTTCATAGATCATCCAAGATCATTTCATCCACAAACAAAATGTCATCTTCCTTCTTCCTTTCCAAACTGGGTGCAGGGGGCTGGAGAGATGGCTCAGTGGTTAAGAGCACTGACTGCTCTTCCAGAGGTCCTGAGTTCAATCCCAGCAACCATATGGTGGTCCTCTTCTGGTGTAAAAGTGTACATGCAGATAGAGCACTCATATACATACAATAAACAAACTGGATGTTATGGATTCCATCTCCTGGCCCAATGACAACGACTAGAACTTTCTATATGAGGCTGAATGGAAATGACAAGAGAAGACATCTCTGTCTTCTTCCTGACCTCAGGAGGAAGGCTTTCAGTCTCGTCCCAGGTGTGATACAGCTGTGGACGTTCCTTAGACATGCTTTTATCCCAAGTTAGGTTATGGTTTCCTTTCACTCGCTATTGTCTATTACAGAGATTCTCCCTATAGCTGCCAAAGAGAGCCTGCTAGGATAAAAGGCCGAGTCTGTCATGGCCTTTTCCTTAGACCTTAGGATTCTGCCCAAGCTCAGATCCCTCCTCCTCACTTCCCTGAGCCTGCTTTTCACCACCTTTGCTTCACTCTTTACCTCCAGCAACAAATCCACCTCGGGACTTTCTGTTTTCTCAGGTACCCTGTACTTGACTTTCTTCTGCCCCTTCTGCCTGGAAAGCGAGCCCTGTGACCACCCATTTGCTGATATGAACTTCCTTCCTCTGTGGGACAAACATTTGTGCATTGGGCCACATTGCATTCTCCTGTCACATTTGCAGGCCCATCTTTTCCCCACAGACAGCCAGTGTCCTAAAAGTGTCTCTGCATTAGTGACACTTGCTCCAGGCATTTAACACAAGGCTTAAGCATGCCATATATGAATGCATGAATGAATGAATGAATCCTCAGAGACATCCTTCACTACTGGCCAAGTGATTTTTTTTTAAATAAAAACCTGATTATAATACTCAATTACTATAGGTCCTTCAGGAACAGTCTGTACCCTCTTTTTGTAATTTTATAAAATACAGGGTTCTTCACAACCTTCCCCTAACTGTCTCTCCCTTCCTATAATCTGTGACACACTCTAGAAACCACACACAACTCTCCCAGCTCAACAGAGTTCTTGCAAGGCTCCCAGAGTGCTCATGTCAGACCCTCTGTCTCTGCCACCATCTGTCTGGAAGCCCTGCCTCATTCACTCTCACTTGATCTTTGGGTCCTCAATCTATTTTTAGAGCTGACTCCTGTGCTTGGTATCTCAGAAGCACCTTGAGTCCCAAATTTAAGACTGAAGTCATGGTCACCTCCATCTTGCTACTGCTATCAAGAGCCCATCCCTTTGCCAAGTGTCAAGGCCTGGTAAAGACACCACTGTCCATCCAAACACCCAGGGGACACACACACACAACCATGTGTCATCTTCTGCTGTTCCAAAGCACTTCTGAAGGCCACCCACTCCTTGGCACCATGCCACCCCTTTCTTCCCAGCCTCCACTGTTTACCTTGCTCTGGCACAGCGGCTGCTCAATGGCCCTCTGCCTCCACATGGTACCTGGAGTGGATCCTCCAGCCTGCTCCATTAGCCCCTCCTCATTTTCAGTCCTCAAGCTCCCCCCCCCAGCCCCTTACAGTTCTGCTAACAGATCCCCACCTCCAGTGGCCTTGCATGTGGCTCTCCTGGCGCCCCCCCCCCCCGCCCCCAGCACTCTGCCTCTCTTCCTCCCATTGTTAGAGCTTACAACATCAGTCTGCTCTCAGCTTGTACTTCACCTCCTCAGGAAAACCCGAGCTGATGCCCTTGACTAAGCCAGTCCACAGCCACTCAGGACCACACCCCTCATCTTCATAGCTTTCCTGTAAGTTTGAAGTAACACATCATTTGAATGGGACTATCATGGCTACAGAGCCGAACCCTGTGGGAGAAGGAGCCACAGTCCACCTGGGTACAGTATATAGCTGACATGGAAGGCAGCAAGTGAGTGTGCCTTACCTATTCTCCTATCTACCTCTCAGAGAAACAGCTCTGCCATGTGGTGCAGGTGTCCCAGGGTGGTCCTGCAGCTCCTACCAGAGCCCTCCATCCATTTGCCTCGTTCATAGAGTGGCAAGTCCAGAAGAGACACACCTTCCTCAGGGCAAGGAGTTGTCAGTACAGGCCCAGTGAGGCTGTAGCAAACAAAGACTTGGACCACCAAGGAAGCTGCAGAGAGGGAGCCAGGAAAGAACTCATACTCCCATCACTGTATGAGATCAAATGAAGGCCATGCTCATGACTCCTGTGCTATGGCGATAACCCCTGTCTCTGGTAGAAAGAGAAGACCCATGTGGCAACCTATAGGAGCCCACAGATGTCCATAAGGACTACTTCCAGACCCGGGCATCTGAGAAACTGCTTCGGTCAATTAAAAGGAGAGTTTCATTTGTATTGATACAGAACCCTTCAATGAAGACAGATAAAGTTCTTTGGTCTATTGACATGTGGCTCCCCTCCTTTGGCTGTCAATCAATGCCCAAAAGAGCAGGGGAGAAAGATCAATTGTCTAATTGTGGGATTGATTTGGCAATGCCTGATGGGAAAGGGTTTGTATTCAAACAACACAGATGAGCCTCTCGGGCTGGGAGTGCAGCTCTGTGGGAAGAGCGCTGCCTAGCACAGGTTCAATACCCAACACTAACAAAAAGTAAAGCGGGAAAGGTTCCTTCAGAGACACTGGCAAACCTCCTGCGTTCACCACATTTGAGAACATGCATCTTTTAGATGGCCAAAGTGCTCAGCACTTTCCCCATGGAATGCACGGAGAGGGCTACAGACAGGAATGGACCCGTGAGCCTGGCCTCAGGGCACACAGCTGTGTGATGAAGGACACCATCCTTCACCTCTTCAGAGGTGAAGTTCACTCTCTTTCTAATTAGCAAGGGCGAAAGTCAACGTAGATGGGACAGTGGCGGGGCCTGATCTGCAGGAAGCCCCCAATGTGTGCTGTACACACGCTGAGCTTTCATCCCATGACTTCTCTGACCTCGGTGACAAACACATTGAGCCAGCAGCCCCAGCTGGGGCACCGGGAGACTCAAACACTGCCTCTAACTCAAACACTCAGCTGCATGCACCCCACGCCTGCTTCTGCGTAGCAAAATGGTGAGGACACCCCACATAGGCTCCACAGCTGGCACAGGCTCCAGTGGTCTCTGGAAAGGGTCGCAACGTGCTACACGACACCTCTACTGTCACTGCAGGCAAAATATTAACGGATTACTTTTCATTCGTTGTCCTTCTATCATGCAATTAAGAAGCCACACGATTCCTTATAGAAATCTGGCAAGAGTTATATCTGCAGTGGAGATGAGTTCAGCTTTGCCGTGAGAGAGGAGAGCTAAGAGGCCGACCTCAGCTCCCTACCCATGCTCCCTGGTCAGCAGCCTTAGGAGGGGGAGGGTTAGGGATTGGTGTTTAAGTCAGAAACAGCGATGAAGGAACACAGCCACCAATCCGATATGGAGGCTGTCATGAGATCTCCAGAAGAGAGAGATGGCTGAGAAAACACATAAAAATAAGAACATGTGAAAGCAGACACACACACACACACACACACACACTCACTCCTCTCTCTCTCTCTCTCTCTCTCTCTCTCTCTCTCTCTCTCTCTCTCAAATGTAGGAAGGAAAGAGGCTTAAAAATCCAGGTCCAAATGCAGGCATGAAACCAAGACTCTGCAGCGGCTGCCTGCCCTCTCCCCCAGGACAGGTGGGCAGTGGGAGGCATGAGGAGCCCACCAGGATGGATGGAGAAATGAGCCGCAGCTTGGGAAGAGCGCTTGGCAGAGACCAGGAGAGCCTGCACTCAGGAGCACTAGGCAGAAGCTGCCTTTGGGAGGTTGGCGAGGAGGTTGGGGGGGGTGGGGGGGGGATTTGAGGATGCCTTTCAAAGGGAAACCTAACCTCATCGACAAATCTCCTGCAGATTCTTCTCCACTAAATTCAATCCTTTCTTTCTTGCATACAATCTATACAGCAAGAAGCCCATCTAGAATTCCACCCCGCAACCCCCACCATACATGGACATGATCTTCCTTGAGCATGCTCCCCAGACTTCCCAATGCACGCTTAACAAAGGCATTTTTTCTCTCAGAGCCAGCTCACATCCGCGTTCTGTTTTATGATTTGCCCTTTGTGTCTTAAGTCAGAGATATCTTTCCACATGAAAATATGTCTTCCCAGACCTTCATCCTTACTGGTCATGTGTCACATGGACGGATCATCATCAGTTAATCAATTCGCCATTGCGGGACATTTATGTTGCTTCTACTAACTCTAGCATTATAAATAATGCTGTGACCGAGGACACCATACAGGCAGCTTTGTGCACCAGCCCATTTTAATTCTTCAGATAAATTAACGGTTGGGATTGTGTGAGTCAATACATGGTGATAGGCTGAAAGAAATGTCTGCTCCCCCAAAGGCATCTGTGGTCCAGTCCTTAGCACCTGTTACCATGTAGCCTTACACATAAGGATTTTGCAGGCGTGACCCAGGGAAGGATTCTAAGATAGGGAGAGTCCCCGGAGTTATTTGGGTAGGTTTCAGAATGCCACTGCCAGGAGTGCTTGAGAGAGGAAGGAGGATAGCAAGAGCAGGCGTGAAAATACCATGCTGCCCACGGTGGTCGGAGACAGAGTCGGGCTAGGAGTCAAGAAAGGGGGTTTTCCTTAGATGCTGGAGAAGAGAAGACAAGGAATCAGCACACACATTCTCATGCGTGTGAACACACACACAGACCACACACACACACACACACCCCACAAACTCACAGGGAGTTGTTGATATCCGAGCAGTAAAACCTCCAGACCCACAAGATAATAAATCTGTGTTGTTTTCGGCCACTGAGTTTACAGTGTTTCTTACGATAGTGAGGGAAGGCAGACACATAGCTCATGCGTTTACATGTTTATTTTTGATAACTGGTATTAGGGCCACTTTGGTTCTCGAGTCACCACTGGGTGACTGGCACATGGTCCTGGGAGGATAGGGCTGAGGTTTCCTTCTAAGTGCCAAGCATGACCCTGAGTTGATCCTGCCTCTTCTCCTGAACTTCCCTGCAGGGACTTACTTCACAGTTTCACAGCTTAGCCAGGTGACAGCCCGCGGACACATTCCATCAGTTGTTCACTGAATAGCCGCTTTCAGAGCACCTGTCACCACCCAGATGCTGACATCCTCAACACTAAGGATTCAGCATGGGCAAACAGTCTCTGCCTTCTGTGTGGCTTCTGTGTCTGTGACCTAACCGAGAAGCTTGCAGCCAGGCTGGGAGCTGCAGCCCCATCCACTCAATCTCCCTGGCATGGCAACCCACCCCCAGCCACCAGGCTCCCTCCCTGGCCCTACTCTGCCTTTTCTCTTTTGTTCCCTCAGACCGAAAATCTCCTATAAAAGAGCTCAAATTTTAAATGCCTCGTTACTTCCGCTAGAAGGTAGGCAGGAGGGCAGGGCACCCTGCATTCATTAGCTGCAGGATCCCTGGCCGAGAACAGCCTTCCATGCAAAAGGCCCTCAGCAAGTGTTTCTTGAACTATTGTTCAAAATCCACAGCCTCTCTCCTGTACCCCACTGCTCTCCAAATCATTAGAAACTGTGGGTCTCTCCCTACAAAGCCTTGCCGCCCACCTGCCTCTGAGTCATGTCCACAAATAAGGCACCTTCAGCCTGGAGGAAGAATGCCAGATATTAAATAAACAGCATTCAGAGAGAAGGTTAGGACCGCTTCAGAATTTCACCCAGGCCATTCGCTCCGGAAAGGAAGGAAGCTGGAGTTCTTGTTCTGTGAATCCAAAGACCACCAAGTATGGAGTGGAAAAGGGTGAAAATTGTAAAGCAAATAACTGAGCCTTTTTTTTTTTTTTTGAGAGACGCCTTCTAGAAGGTTCCAGAGGCCGCAGCACACCCAAACATTCCCTGAGCTTTCTGTGAGGAGAGGCAGCCCTGTGTGGTGAAATGGATGAACTGCAATGCATTATGCCGACTGACTGCCGCATTTCCTCCATCCCCCTTCTGCAAGCCTGAGGAAACAGGCCAAACAGAAGGCATGCTGGCCCTGTTCCCAAAGCCCCGTCTTAAGTTTACAGCCCGGGAGGCGGGCAGACAGAGACATACCACCTTGAGTTTCTGAAACAAGAGCCAGAGGGGAAAATGTTCTTAGGACTCCAAACACATGTGAGGCTGCATGGTGGATTTCTGCTTATGGAATGTTAACTCTACCCAGTGCTCCGAGAAGCATCCTGGCTCTGTCAGGAGCAGCTCTTACTATCCTTGGCTCACAGAAGAGGAAGCTGAGGACTGGAGGGGCCGGTGACATTTCTTGGCTAATGGCTGAGCAAATCTAGAGTGCAAGGAACCTCGTAGCCAAGCAAAGCATGAACCTGAGCTCCTCTATCCTCCCCTTCCAGAGGACAGGGCTGCGCCTGAGCTTAGGTACTTTGCGTACACTACCTCAGCTCACACAGCACCAAGGTCAATCTTACCTGGGCCTGACACACAGAAGCTGTAGCTCAAAGGGATTACATGGCTTGCCCTAGATGACATGGCTGAGGACCAATGAGTGATCTGCTCTCTGGTCCTCACTGCCCTACATGTAACTTCATTCAATTGTGTCATATATGGCTACAACAGACACAGCAATCTGAACTGGGGCAAGGTTAAGTCTCAGAAGGACAGAGAAAGGAAAGAAACAGAAGTAGTCAGAGGCGCACACTGTCGGAAAGGCCACTGTAACATTCAGAGCAATCACACAGGGCAAAGGTCCTAAAAGGCCTGACAGGCTGGAGCCTCTTGAAGCCAATCCAGGCATCCAAGAGTCTGGAAGTAAGAGGATGCTGTGCCTTCTCTCTACTGAGCTGCACCCCAGTCCTAACTAGACCATGAGGACAGTGACTATGCCACAACACCTGACCCGTCAGCAGTGAGTTGCAACCTCTCTCTTTAGGTACACACTGCACTGCACTGCACTGTACCAGCAGAGTCCAGAGGAAACAGAATGGTGGAAATTTCCAGTTTCCTGTGTTAAGAAAAACCAAATGAAGCCTGTAGAGACAGCCACGGCCCACTCCGCCTCTCTACACCTGTATTTGATCTTACACCTTAGGCCCCAGCCACAGGGCTCCTCCAGACTCCCCAGGGGACCAGCTGCTCTGCTTCTGGGCTCTCCCGAGAACTCCAGCAGAGCTGGGTATTGAATTCTCACTGTTACACTCCTTGCCAGAGTCTAAGTTCCTTAAAGATAGTCCCTAACTCATTTGATCTGCATTCCCAGGGCTCAGTCCTTAATAGGTAGGCAGTCAATAAATATTTAATGAACGAAGAAGAATCAGAGGCTCCATTATAGCATACTAACACTGCAAAATAATTAAATGGGGGGGGATCCGATATAATTGAGTTCTGCAAGAGACAGTGATGGCACCGCACCCATAGTGCAGTATGGCTCACCTCATGCCACTTGGCTGCACCCTTAAACATAGTGACAGGTAAATCTGGTGTGGTGGGTATTATAACCACAATTTCTCTGGAGTTTTATGCAGCTTTTAAACGTCTTTTAGTTAACATACAAAATCACGGGTTTCATTATGACACCTTCATACACAGATGTCATCAGACCTTGCCCAGATTTGCCCACCAAGTCGCCCAAACCCCCCACACCTTCCCCCAAGTAGTCCCATTTCTGATACAAGTTTTTGAAGTAATTTTTTTTTTTTTTTTTTTTTTTACAAAACACAGTCCGTCTCCTTTCATTACTGGAGAACTGATTCCTCCCTCAGGCAGTGGTAGCTACGGGAATACAGAGGACATGCCAACAGCCAGATCTAGTGGGCAGGTGCAGGAGAGTGCCCACAGCTTCACCCTGGGGATCGCCTTGCAGCACACAGGAATGGCCTGGCTCACAGTGACTGACCTCCTAGCTTGGGCTGTTAAGAAAGGGACCACTCTCTCTTCCAGTGCCCAGAACCTTGCCCAGAGGGGAGAGGAAACAGCTCTAGCTCCTGGGTGTCAGGTCCCCTGGGTGTTACTGCTGTTTACCACCCGGCAGGCTCAAAGCCTCATCTGATGCCATTTTAGCACCAAATCAAGCACCAAATGAGTGATGGAGTTCTGAGAGAAGAGGAAGGTTGTGGGCAGCAGGATGCAGGGACAGCAAATGTTTAAGCGAAAGTCAACCCCGAGGGACTTGCCTGAGTCCTGAAACCAGGTGGGTCTGACGCTCCATACAGAATACATCCAGCTTTGCCATTAGTTATTATGGTCCCTGCTTCAATAAATTGCCTTTCAAGGGAGTGGGGGTGGGGGGGGACACTCAGATTATAATTACCAATTCAGACCTCGCAGAACGGATAAGGTCAGTGCAAAAACCTATTAACTCAGGGCCAAGAAGCGACAGGAAAAAAAAGAGAGCTGACTTGGAAATTACTGTGGGGGGGGGGGGGGGGGTGGGGGACACACGTAGGATTAATTTTAGGATTAATTAACAAGTGCAAAGAAATTTTGAGAAACTAAAAATACCTTAACAAAGGACAGCGCAGCTAGCTTAAATCCTTAATGAACACAACAAATGAAGAACTGAGAAAGACTACCACCTTTAAATATCTCTCATCGAAGTCTGTGGTAACGCAGCGGGGAGCAGTTACACACACACACACACACAGCCCTCAGCTCGCAAGAGCCAGAGGCTCCAGGCAGTGGGGACAGAGACGCATCTGCACAAGCCACATTTCTGACGCTTCTCTCTCCGGATTTTCAAAACCTAACTTCTATGAGCGACTTTGCTTCGTACCTAGTTACTTGTCTCGGTGATGCCTCAACATGTATCCATTAGAAACGTCTAGTAACCTGGTCAGGTCCTCAAATACCATTCTGACAAATTCAGCAGACATTCTACACATTCCCCTCCCTTGATAGTTTCTGTCTTTCGGGATGGTCCTTTGCTTTCTGTAATGTGTCTTTTTTTTTTTTCTTCTTTGAACTCTCCCGAGCATCTCTTTGAGTTCTCCGACACAGGAGTTGCCAAATCTCCGCAGTGGCCCCATGTCTTGTTCTAGAGTCTCTCCTTGAGTGGCCGCCTCAGTTCAGGGTGTTCTCAAGACTAAGCTGTTCCGTGTCTACCTCTGCCTCACACTCATTTAGACAGTAGGTGCTTGCCCTCTAGGACCTGCCTGTGTGGTACAACAGTCACAGACCGCGCACATCTTGGCACATCTGCCACACCCCTTCATTCAGAGGAAACCAAAATCCACCCGCCACAGCCTAATAGTCCCTAAGACCTGTCAATCACGTTTTTTCACACCCTGCAGCATCTATCACCACTCCAAGCACAAGGTTCAAGCTCATGTCTTGTCTCAGGGCTACCATTAGCGGCCTCCCGTCTCCCCTCTGCAGTCTACTGTAAGTGATACCATCATGCTGGGGCTGGAGCACACCCTACTATACAATGCCTGGTCGGACGACTACAAAGCAAGCCTCCATTAGTGTGGCCCTGCTGGTAGCAATAAGGTCACATCATAAGTGTGAGTATAGCATAAACTGTATGCTGGGAGTTGTCCCCGGTGTTCAACTTAGGGCGTGAGTGCTTTTCTTATCCTCACTTGGCAGATGAAGAAGGTGAAGTCTGAAGACTGAGAAGGACTTACCTGAGCTCACATGTACTTTGGTAACAGTCTCAACACCAACCAAAGCCATCTACCTGGAACACATGTTCTCTGCCACCCTGAAGCCCATGGTGACCGCTGCCCTGATCTTGCTCTTCTCCTGCTTCTCCAGTACCAGCGCTCACCACTGTCTGACCAGACCCACTCCCCTTCTGCAGTTTAATCTTGTTCTGGGTGCTTCTCTGCTCGTGCAATCCCAGTGCCTACAGCATAGGCTCACCCTTCCCAGGGAGCCTTAGTGTGCACACCATTCACTGCTTCCTCCAAGGGTCTCCATCATGAAACTCACCTTCACATATGCATGCTGGGGACCAGCTTGGTTAAGACAGAAATGTCAGATGATGATCTCCATCTTGGTGCCCGGTAGGCAAGCTAGAACACAGCCCCAAATGAACCACTGACAGCTCATCACATCCACAGCACGTGCCGTTACCCCAGCTTCCAATGAGAGCTTACAACGAGAAAGTTTCCTAGTGAAAACATACCCTTCCTCCCAGTTTGTGAGTGCAGAAACCAGAACGTCAGTTTAAGAGGCTTTCCTCCTCTTCCTCCTTGGCTTGTGAGCTTCCTGATATTGCATCCCCAGGGACGGCATAGAGCCAGGGACAGAGAACCTTGAAGGGAAGGGTTCACAGGATGGATCTGTTCAGAATGACCCTGCTCCAGGAGCAGGTGACCTCAGCACCCAGGAAACACACAGCTGGGAGGGAAGAGAAAACTGGGGCCGTGCATAAAATAAGGAAAACCTGAGAGGAAGTCAAGTGCTCATCCACGATAGAAGTATCCTCCACTAGGCAGCAGGCTCAGTGATGCCAGACAGGTAGAAGGGAACAGAGATGTCTAATGACCATGGTATTGTTGTCACCTGTCACCATAGGAACCAGCCTGTCAAAGTGATGGGGTGACTTGTCATTTTTAATATTTTTGTTGTTGTTGTTGTTGTTGTTGTTGTTGTTGTTGTTGAAGGTGAAGTTGACATAAAATTAACTATGTTGAAGTGGAAAATTCAGTGGCATTGATGCATTTATGGTAGGGTGCAACCACCACCTCTGACAGCTCACCAACCTTTCCATCACCCCAAAAGGAAAGTCCTTACCCACTAGGCAGCTATTCCTAGATCCCCGGCCAGGCCCTGTAGCCCACATACCTACACAGTCCCTGTGGATTTACACACTCTGAATATTCCATCTTTGAGCGTCAGACTCATCGCCTTACCTGTTCACCTCCTGAAGCTCCAGGCTCACCCAGGTTGCAGCGTCTCTCAGCCCGTCATCCCCTTCCTGTGACTGAATACCACAGCACAGCACAGATATTCCATGGCTTGCTGCTCCATTGGTCAGCTGATGGACACTAAGCTCCATCCCCAGTCAGTGCTGAGAGCAATGCTGCTGTGGAGATGTATGGTTATGTGTTTTGAGCTCTCTTAAGTCTGTACCTGGAAGCAGAACTGCAGAATCATGTGGTAACTCCATATTTAACTTTTTGAGGAGTTACAACTCCCAATTTCTCCACGCCCCTGCCAACACTTTTTATCTTCCAGGGGTTTCTTTTATAGGCATCCTGGTGGGTAAAAAGGGCCTATACCGTGGTTTTGACTTATATCCAATGACTATTCTCCAAATATAACTAATGTTCACTATAAACAGCTAGCTGTCACTGTTACTTTTTATCAGCTGAGTTTCCCAGGGTTCCGTAAAGATGCACATGTATGCTTAGCTCTGCCGCTGGTTCTCTCCTATCTGTCTCCCCAGAGGACTGTGTGGCCTTTAAACACCAGGGTTATAACTCAGTAAGCATTTACTAATACCCCCCATGTCCCAGAGCTGGCTAAGACATGGATACACAGCAGTGAACAGAACTTGGGTCCTAGTGAAGGAGACGCCTTAAGTCACTCAGTGCAAACAGCAGGCCGAAAGGCTGAGGAGAATGTTTCCACCAGGGAGACATTGGGTGGGAGCTGGAGTTAGCAAGCCTTAACAGATCTGACTTACTAGTCCCGGGCCTAGTCCCCTGTACACAGGTCTGGGGCAGCCTCTGCACTCCCCACCCTTCATCCTTGCCTCTGCTTTAAAAGGAGAGCCAAGCAGGGTGGTGGTGGTGCACGCCTTTAATCTCAGTACTCGGAAGGCAGAGCCAGGCAGATCTCTGTGAGTTCGAGGCTAGCCTGGTCTACAGAGTGAGATCCAGGACAGGTGCCAAAACTACACAGAGAAACCCTGTCTCAAAAAAACCAAAAATAAAATAATAAATAAAAGGAGGGCCAGATGGAAGCAAGGAGTGCCACACAGAGGAATCAGGCATCTAACTTCAGGGACAGCAAGAAGTCACCCAAGAGCAGGGGCAGTTGTCATCTAAGCAGGTTCTCCTTAGCCGTTCTGGAGGGGCCCCTGGCCCCAGGTTGCCAGGATGGCCACACCTGCATGTATGAGAGCACTAGGGGGCCATAAGGAGTAGCAAGGGCCATGCTCTGAGAGCGTGAGAGCAGAGCAGCAACAAATATGGGTTTGGACATGTGCTAGAACAAAGCAAGAAAGAAAGGAGTCCTGAAAACAGCATCAACCCAGAGCACTTGTTACATAACCTTCCCCGGCACTCTATTGGAAACAATAAAATCACAGTCCGAATTTCCTTTTGATTGCTGCGTTAACAAGCAGACGCCAATCAGGAGGCTCACCACTTGTGATTTCCAGAAGTGGGGACAAGTGGGTTGGAGACACGGGCGTTTCGGTGTGGCTCCATCCCATCGCACCCTTTTCCAAGAGTGGTTAACTGTACATGTGCAGCCGATGCAAGGCTGGGCCAGGCACGCTGCACAAACCTCACACCACCCCTACCACAGCAAAGGTATTTCAGCCTGCACCCGAGGGGAGAAACCGAGTTCTCGGAAGAAAACCCGCCTTCCCGGGGCTGCTGGGAGGATCATAAGCAAATGCCGCTGGCTGGGACCCACACCCCTGAGCTGTGTTCTCTGGAATACTAGGGGCACTGGAGACACACTAGAGCCTGGAGGACTCCCAAGTCCAATTATGAAAGTCCACAGACACAAAACGCTGCTGTCCTGCAGAAAAAAGTAGAGAGCCTGGAGGAGAGGCAGGGGAGGGGTAATGGGAGTCGGGGAGCTGGAGCAGCAACTTCTGCAGCCATCCCTGGAAGAAAGTGTAGAGAACACAGGCTCCTCCTGACAACAACTCCATTTTCCTTGGGGACCATGATGCCCCATTGCCTGACCTGGGTGCTCCAGAGGCCACACTCCAGAGTCAAGGGGTCCTTGAGTCCACTGTTCCAGGCGCCAATCACCTTGAGCATGTGACTACCTAGTAGAGAGGCAGTCCTAAGGTGTTTTTCAGTCAAAAGAGAAGGATAGACTCATGTATAGGTAGGAGAGTGCAGGCCTGGCCTCACTGGCCAGCCATTTTCTCTACACTGAACTTAAAGGCCAGGTGTCCTAGCAGAGGAAGAGGAAAACCAACCCACACAAAGACCGCAACTTGTTGCCAGGGTTTCTATCCCAGACCCAGTAAGTTACAGAACCCAGGGAGACTCTTACTGACACAGGAACTTAATTAAGAACACACCAGAAATGAACATGGAGTCCCCCACACCCCTGGAAAAGTGCTCTTCCCACTGGCAGGCATCTGAGGCTGGGCTGCAGGGTGGAGGCCAGCCACACCCTCACAGCTCTGTGCTCCCTGTTGGCCAGGGACAGAGGAGAGAGAGCCATGAAGGTTGTAAGACCAGCCCTGTGGCTCTCCTACAGTGTGGGGCCAGATGGGGGGCCTTAAGAGTCCAGTGTGGGGAAGGACGCAGGGCCCCAAATGAAGCCCAGAACTAGCGAAATTTCACCAGAGCTCACCGCAGGCCCTTGATGCTGCTGGGTGGAGCAGGAACTTGGACCCTCCCTTCTTTCCCTCACAGCGCCCTCAAGCCTGAGGCTGGAAAGGGGTGGGATGAGCAGGCTCCACGTGGCACCACATGGCGTGTGTGGGTCTCCGGCCAGCTATCAGAAAGTCCTCCATCTTAATTCCCTCATACGCAAGAGAATAAAGAGAAGTCCCTGCCTGCTGCAAGTGCCTGTCCATCCAACCATCCACCGGACATTCCAGATTTCACCACAGATCTTTTGAGAAATTAACCTAGCTATTGCTTTCTTAGCAAGAGCACTCCTGAAAAATGTTACATCTGGGGGGGGGGGGGTTGTGATTGTCTAAGCTCACAGCTGTGTCCTGGTAAATCTTACAGAAGTTATTAACAGCAAGAACGGCGAATGGAAAGATATGGGAGAAAGTGCTAGAGTCATGGACACAGGAGTGCAGCTCTCTGCCACAAAGGTCTTTGCCGTGCCCTCTTGGTGCAACCCAGCTTCCTGGTACATCGGAGTGAGACAGGGACCCGACAGAGCAATGAAGAAGGGCAAGCCAGGGCACCTGGAGCACCTGTCCCTGCCCCTGAACCGTAAGTAACTGCACACATGAAGCGCACTGGCAGTCTGGTCCAGTGTCAGAGCTCTCTACAGGAGTGCCCTGAGCTGTCAAGGGTCTAAGAAAGGAGGGCTATGGCTTCCACAACACCTAGATACTGTGGAGAAGAGCCAATGTGACAGTTGCCACGGGTGCATTCAAATGTTTCTGAACCCAGCCTCGGAGGAAGGCTGATTGAGTGCCTGAGTTCCAGGCGTCGACAGTCACATAAAGGAAGAACTGTGTCCTGGGAGAGGGAGACCAAGGCCAAGTCCCGACACTGAGCTGGCTCAAAGGCCTGAGTGCGTTTGAAAGTGTGGCAGCACAGAGGCACTTTCTGGGTGGGCTGGGAATACTCCATCAAGAGTGGGAGAGACGTTCACCACAGACGAAACAAAGAGGCAGAGATGTAGCCAACTGACAAAGAACTTCGATGCCAGTTTGAACTGTCTGAATAATGAAGGAGGATTTATGAGAGGCACCGACTAATTAGATGTGAGCTTAAGAGGTATGCTAACAATAATAATAATAGCAGTTGACATTTGCTGAGCTCTCACAAAGGCTCTGCTCTGTGCTAAACACTTCCCATGGATTCAGGAAGTCCCCGGCGCACAACAAGCACACAATAAGTCCGCTCTCCCTGTTACTGCAAATAATTCTCCTAATATGCCTGTGAGGAGAGTAGCACTGTTTCTAGCTCTACAGATGAGAAACCAGAGGTTCCGTGAAATAAAACTAGTTTGACCAAAGTCAACAGCTAGGTAAGTGTCTGGGTCTACCTGAGAAATGTCCCCTGACCTACTACCCTTGCTGACAACATGATACGGAATGGGCTAAGAGGAAAGGAAGGGAGGCCAGTGGCCAGCTGTAAGTCTGCTCAATAGTCAAAGTCAGGGGGCAGAGGCCATAAGGCTATGACGGTAGCCACAGACACAAACACTGAAGAGGTATAACCAACCCTCGATGGTAAAGACAATGAATGCTACCATTCTCTGCATGCTGCTTTTTTGGGGGGGTGGGGAAGGTCTCTGTGTAGCCCTGGCTGGTCTGAAACTCCCTCTGTAGACCAGGCTGGCCTTGAACTCAGAGATCCGCCTGTCTCTGCCGCCCAAGGGCTGGAATTAAAGGCGTGCACCACTACCGCCTGACTGCAGGCTGCATTACTTGACTTGGCCAGTAAGCAACCAACTACCTGATGTGGTTTGTGATGAACTGCCAGTAACTGTGTGACTTCTAGACATCTCTTGCTCTATCTCATGCTCTTCTCACCAAAGAAGTCCTCCTGTTCTGTGCATGTTCTGTGTGGGGGAAGCTAAGAACCTTCCCTACCTATACACATATTTGGAGCCTGAACGAAGTAGGTCTCCAGTGGCGATGCGTGAATGGCCAGATCAGTACCCACAATGGAGGCAACTCCATGCCAATTTATCCTTGACATTACATGTCTAAGCAGGAGATGTTTTCAATCAAGGGTCTGGTTCCTGATACCCACTGCACCATCCCCAAGGGTGTCTTGTGCCTATTCACAATCTCCCCTCCTCCTTTTCCCCATCCAAAGGCCCTAGGAACCAGGAACCTGCTTTCTGTCTTGTGCACATTTCCTGTGAATGGCATCAGACAATATAGGGTCTCCTGTGATTGGCTGAATATGTGTTCAACGGTGATCATAGAGCATGCATCAGTGTTTCACTCTAGTATGTGAATATAAAAGGATCTGTGTGTCAGGTCACCGGCATGCAGGGTGTCTCCACCATTTGTCTGTTGGGAATAATGTTGCTGGGAATACTCACACGCAAGTGTCAGTTTTCAGTGCTCTTGGCTACTGGGCCCTATGGGAACTTAAAGCTTAGTGGGTTTTTTTGTTTGTTTGTTTGTTTTTTGTTTTGTTTTGTTTTGTTTTTTAGGAACTACCAAACTGTTTTCCAATATCTAGAGGTTGCTTTTATGATATAATGAAGTCAAGGACACTTTAAAGTCTCCTTAAGGGTTATTAGTGGGGCTGGGGAGATGGCTCAATGGTTAAGAGCAACCACTCCTGCAGAGGAGTTGCGTTCAATTCCCAACACTCGTAGCAGATGGCTCACAACCTCCTGTAACTCGAGGGGACCCCACATTCACTCTGACTCCCTCAAGTACTTGCACTCAAGTGCACAGACACACACACGGATACATATTCACGTGATTTAAAAATATTCTTTAGAGAATTATTAGAAAAGAAAAATGTGGTGCCAGCTGTTCTGGGGTCCCTAAGTTTCAATCATCAGATCTCAAGATCTGCTCGGTATATTTTCAGCAGCCAAACACCTACCACGCTTCCACAGAAAACAGTACAGGGAGCCTCCAGGAAAATCAGCCAACACAGGACGCCAAATAAAATTCATCCACTCGCTCCCAAAATAATTGATTTTTGAATTGTGGATTTCCATTATGCTAAGAATCAGTAAGAGATTTATGTTTTCTGTAAGGAAAGGAGAACGGGCAGAAATTGGCAGCACAGTCACCACAGGGGTTTTCAAGGCTCCTGCTGCATAGTTAATTAGTTTATTTGCAATTAAGAAAGTGACGGTGCTAATAAACTGAAATGTGTGGCCAGCTAGGGCTGGGACGCTCCCCACCTTCCATCCTGTCTATAGCTAAGGCGAGGACGCTCTCCCCACCTTCCATCCTCCATCTACACAAAAGCAGCTGCTGTCAAAGAGACTGGAAAGTTGGGGGCCTCCATCTCCAAAGCTGTCTCCACTTGCTGACAAGATCAATCCCCAAACCAGAACAGAAGTGGAGTCTCTGACCTTCAGGCACATCTGATGATCTCTGTGTGAAATGACAGGGTCTGTGCCTCTCCAGAGTTCTAATCCTGACCCTGCACAGTCTCAAACATGTGTCTAAATCATCTGGATTTTATCCTCTGGTGGGCTAGGCTCTGTCACAGTAGGAACATGACACCATCACTTCTGCAATTCTACTGTAAAGCAAACATTTACTTGGCATTAGGAATTGTGGAGGAAGAGTATGCAGCATTGACCTTGGCATAGAGAAGGCAGCCAGTCAATGACGCTGTTCTAGACACACACTGCTATGCAATGATTCTCCATGCCCCACACTGGGCAGTGCTGGGCGGTACCCAGAGCAACCACATTCCTTTCTCTCGAGGAATGAGAGACAGGGAAGGAAGGAATTGAACCAACATGTACTAAGCCATGTGATAAGGAAAAAGCTGACTGAACACATCAGCAGGTGGAATGGTGAGGGAGACAGTCATAGAAGACCTCGCTAGATGTAAACTGTTTTCATCAATTCTGTTGAAGAGTCACGAACATTCGGCAACAAAAACACACGATGCTGCTGTTAGTGTAGAGCACAGACCTAACAGTGCACCAGTGTAACCGTGAACACATACAGCAGGCAGGACACTTCTGTCGCCTTTGCAAGTCCCTTCATGGCTCCTTGTTCCGGTCCCACCTGACGTCCCAACAACTAATGGCTTGCTGTCTGGCACCACTGTTTGGTTTTACATATTTTTATCTAATTTGCTTTCTATTGCTATGATGTAATAAATATCACGACCAAATGCAGCTTGAGGGAATAAAAAGGTTGTTTCATCTTACACTTCCAGGTCACAGTCAGTCTTTGAGGGAAGTCGGGACAAGAATGCAAGGTAGGAACTAGAGGCAGGAACAATGGAGGAATAGTGCTTGTTAGCTTGCTCTCTTGCTTGCTCCTGGCTCATGCTCAGCTACCCACCTACATAGGGATGGTACTGCCCACAGTAGACCGGGCCCTTCCACATCGTTCATCATTCACGGAGGCAACTTTTCAATAGGTGTTCCCTCTTCCCAGGTAGACTATAGGTCCTATCAAGATGACAATAAAAATCAACCAGTACAGTGTGATTTTGCCTATGGCTTCTGCAGCAGAGGGTGCAGGTTTTGAGAGTCATCTGAATAGTCGGATGGATCTCTCTCTTTTTTTTTCCCCCAGTGATATTCTGCTGTAAGGATATGCTGTAGCCTCTTTACCCATCCACCCGTTCAGGCCAGTTATTGTTTCCAGCTTGGGGCTATCCCTAATAAAGCTGCGATGAACATCCATGACATCCTTGTATGAACCTATGTCTCATTTTCCTAGAGGAAACATCTGGGTGTGATGGTCTGCTTTAACAATTGTCTCAACAGTGATCCAGAACATGTACTATTTTACATGCTCATTGACGATACATAAGTGTTCCGGTCCCTCCACAGCCTCAGCAACACAGGAATGTCCTCATCCCCATCACTCCACTGTCCTAACTAGTACCCTGCTGCATCTCACTATGATCTGAGTTAGCATCTCTCTGCTGATAGATGGCACTGGGTGCCTTTCCATCACTTCGCTGTCACCCGTGTGTCTTCTCTGGTGAAGCAGTTATGTCAATCTTTGCCCTGTCTCTAAAATCGGGTTCTCTGTCTTATGATGACAGAGCTGCATATATGCTAATATGATTTCCTTGACAGACATTGACTTCAGAGCCAAGCCTTAACTTTTCATTCCCTTAAGAATGATTTTGGAGGCCAGGCATGGTGGCTTACGCCTTTAATCCCAGCACTAGGAAGGCAGAAGCAGGAGGATCTCTGTGAGTTGTTGGCCAGTCTGGTCTATAGAGCAAGTTCCAGAACAGCCAGGGCTACATGGAGAAATCCTATCTTGAAAAACAAAAATAAAACCAAACAAAAAATGAATGATTTTTGGAAAATGCTTAATGTTGACAACATTTAATTTGTCATTCATCTAAATTCATGTTCTTATGTTCTTGAAAATCTTTGCACATATACATATACACATACAAGTACACATACATACATACACACACACACACACACACACACACACACACACACACACACACACA
>CABHPQ010177849.1:0-14565 GCA_902168405.1 Peromyscus aztecus
AGAGAGAGAGAGAGAGAGAGAGAGAGAGAGAGAGAGAGAGAGAGAGATTGACTGTAGGAAAAGAACACCAAGCAGGAAAAGAACCTAGTTGGCTGCGTGTAAATAGGGCTTTGGATTTGGCTCTATGGGGGCTAACTCACAGGACAAAACACCTAGAAGTATATGTGGGGCTTTCATTGTATGGTGGCTACCTTCTAGGACTTGATAGGTAGCTGAGAGTTCTTTGAGTATGTGCATGGGTTTGTGGGAACACACATGCCTGAGTGTGTTTCTGAGTGTGTGACTGTGTACCTAGCATTTGATTATAGGGGAGGGGTGGCATACTGGTCAACTAGCTAAATAAGTGTATTTGACCTTTGGATGTAGGAGAAGAGGCACCTAGCCTAAGTAGACACCTCTTGCTCTAATCAAGTGGGAATAGCAGATCTTGACATGGTCCTCTCTCTCTCTGTGTGTCTCTCTGTGTGTCTCTCTCTCTCTGTCTCTCTCTCTGTCTCTATGTCTCTGTCTCTCTGTCTCTGTCTCTGTCTCTCTCTCTCTCTCTCTGTCTCTCTCTCTCTCTCTCTCATCTGTATGTATGTGTTTGTGTGTGTTTCTGTAGGGTATGGACTCCTAGAAGGAGCAGCACATAGATGGCTATGTATAAATAGGGCTTTGGCTGTATGGGGGAAACCTTGAAGGACCTGACAGCTAGCTGAGAGTTTATGAGTACATGCATGGGTTCATACAAACATGTGTGACTGTGTGTGTTTGTATGTGCCTATGTGCCTGCATTTGATTATAGGTGAGGGGTACATATCAGTACTGATGAACTAGCTGTGAACAAGCCACTAGATTAAACATAGACGCCAGGCAGTGATGGCACATACCTTTAATCCTAGCACTCGAGAGGCAGAGATCTGTCTGGATCTCTGTGAGTTCAAAACCACCCTGGACTACATGAGATTGACTCAGTCTAGGAGAGAAACAGAGCCAGGCAGTGGTGGCACACACCTTTAATCCCACTGCTTGGGAATCAAACACCTTTAATCCCAGCACTAGGAAGGAAGTAATATGGCTGGGTGGAGAAATGTATATAAGGGGTGAAGAGACAGGAACTAAGGCCCTTTTGGCTGAAGGTTTTTCCGGCTGCAGCCTTCTCAGCTAGAGCGCTTTTTCAGCTGAAGACTCAGAGGCTTTCAAACAGAGGATTCACAGAGTTGGTGAGGTGAGACATGGCAGTGGCTTGTTCCTTTGTCTCTCTGATCTTTCAGCATTTACACTAAAATCTGGCTCCAGGTTTTTATTACAAGACCTTTAGAAATTCAAGCAATAGGTTTTCCTTGCAAGGCTCTATGCACCCTTGTGCTCATGGTTCTTCAACCCATTGTAGACTAAGTAGCTGGCCACTGGCAGAGTGCCTGTCCTCCCATACAAGTGTAAGAAGATGTTCACGCTCTTCTCCACAACCTGTTACTCCATAATGGTTTGGGGACAGAGGATCAGAGGGGAGAGATGTGCTACTAACCCCAATTTATCCCAAGATCCATCTGAATCCATGCCTCTGCTGTCTCCCACTACACCTTTGCTCCTCTGCATCAGGAACTCAGTAACCACCTTCCCTGGAATTGAAAAAGGCTGGCTTTGATGGCATCGTGTTTATTTGTCTGTAGACCAGTGTTTAGCCTAGACCAGATCTCAGAAAGTTCTCTCCTACAACAGGACCAAACTTAGTGGTCTCAGTGTTGCCCTCAGTCATAGGAGACCCACAGATGAGCCCTGGCATTCACTCCCTTCTGAGTGTCCACTATTTATTTATTTATTTATTTATTTATTTATTTTTGTTTTTTTCGAGACAGGGTTTCCCTATGTAACTTTGTGCCTTTCCTGGAACTTACTTGGTAGCCCAGACTGGCCTCAAACTCACAGAGATCCACCTGACTCTGCCTCCCGAGTGCTGGGATGAAAGGCATGTGCCACCACCACCTGACTCTGAGTGTCCACTCTAATGGCAGTAATCTGCTTGGAGAGTTTCCATGACAACCCTGAAGACAACTTTCACAAGAGGACATCCAAGCACACAACCTGGCTGAATGCCCTAACTCTATGGTCATCAAGGCTCTGTCTAAGCCTGACCCCTGATGTGGGATCTGGATAAAATGTAGTTCCAAGACTGCTGACTAAGTCATGTGTCCACTGTGCTCCAGGACAGGCCAGCAAAAACTACCTTCCAAAGTGGAGCAACATCCCAGCGTTCCATCCACAGTGATGCCCATTTCCTTCCAGCTTGCTGTCACTTTCCTGTTAGGAGACAAACATGGATCTGATAAACACCACACAGTAAGGGTCCTTCACCAGCAGCGAGACTGAACCAGCATGCAGTGGGACTGTGTCCCCTGTGATGAGAGGGACAAAGGGACATAGGCAGGCTGCAAACCCAACAGCAGGGAGGGGAGGAGAGGGAGGAGGAGATTCACCTCTGCCCCAGTGTGAGGAAACATCTCCCTTGACCCTGACCTTGAAGGAAAGAAAGGTGAATGTGTGCTCCTCTTCTGTGTTTATGTAGACTGGCCCATAGGTGCTTCTAAATTCATGGGCCGCTTTGCGTGGGGTTTTGGCACAAAGCTCCATTCTGAAAAGAACGCTATGGAGGCCAGCCCTGGGGCATATCCCTTGTTAACTATGGGTTCTTGTGGAGAAGCCTTTGGTAAATGGCTTAGCTTTTCCTGTGCTGGACTTCTTTGCTGGGTAAGTGGACACACTGCCATGTGGACTCCCTCCTGGGCTCCCACTTTGGCTGTGGCACTCACACCATGACAATTCCCACCCCATGTCTCAACCCTCATAGAGGCTTATCCCTTAAAAAGATAACCACAGATGCCCGGGACCGAGAAGCTTGGACAATAGGATTGGAAATTCTCACAACATCAAACAAGAGAACACACCTAAGTCCAGATACGTAGATTAATTTGCTGCTCTGCTGCTGTGAGAAAACACTGACCAAAAGCAAGGAAGGGAGGAAAGAGCTTATTTTATTCACAGGCTACAGTCCATCATGAAGCAGAAGCCCAGGCAGGAACTGAAGCAGAGAACACAGGGCTACACTGCTTACTGACCTGCTCTCCATGTTGGCTCACCCTGCTTTATAGAGACTGGACCTCCTGCTTAGAGTCACACCCACACTGACCAGGGCCCTCTCACTCAACCATGAATTAAGGAATTGCCCCACAGGCCAATCTGATGGACACAATTCCTCAACTGAGGTTTCTTCTTCCAGGTGACTGTAGTTTGTGCCAGGCTGACAAGAACTATCCAGTACACACATTAAAGTCAGGGTCTGCACATCATCACATCAGCCCTTATCCTGTTTAACGTCTCACAGAAAAACAGATAATGCATAATTTTATTCACTAACTTTTAATGTTTAGAGATTATTAATTACAAATAATTGAAATTAACACTATTATAATTCTTTACTCTCACATCTACTTGAATTACTTAGTGAATCACCACAGCAAAAATAAATTTGGAGTCATTTAGTTAATTCCCAAGGCCTTGGTGACCTGTATGCTAAGAAAAAGTGCCACACACCTGTGTTAGCTGAGATCCTGGGATCTGGAGAAAGGATCCACCTGGTGTGAGGTTTTAGCCGAGGGTGAAGTCCCACCCCCCTCCAAGAATTGGTGTAGGAACCCAGGTGGGCCAAGCTTTCCTTCCAATTTGGGGCATTATATGTTCACCTGAGGTGGGGTTGTTTCAGGGGTGTGTCTGAATGCCAGGGCCAAGGCTGACAGAGGTAGCAGGTGTGGTTCCTTGAAGGGCATGAGGCCCAGGGCTTTAGGCCTGGATGCGGCTCACCTGCTCTGTTGGAGCAGTATTTAAATGGAGCTGAGTTTCCAGGCTCTGATCTCTCCTGTCTTTGTGGAAGTCCTGTGGTGGCCTGTGTGGCTAAGCCATGGGCCCTTCTTTCAACCTGTCTGTACCTTCAGTGGAGCCTAGGAACGTGAGAATTCTGCTTCCACTCATCCAGCCTACCCCAGGCCTGGTATGCATCCAAGAAAGCCTGAACCTGAGGGCTAGCTGACAGGGACAGAGGACCAGAGGGACAGAGACCCCAGAGGGAGGCTTTGTGGGGCCAGAGTGATGGAAGAATACTAGGATGGTGGTAGCGTGACTTATCTGACTTTTTTAAACCATGGTTTTATTAAATCCTGTTCATATTAAAAATGGTTTAGGATTATTTTTTCCTAGAGGATTTACTCTCTAAATAGACGTAAATGAAGTAGGCAACACATAGCAAATGTGGAAATTTTAAAATGCTGTCAGCTCATGGTAAATGTGTTTCTTATGTTGCTTAGTATTCCTACAGACCTCTGAATCCTGTGGTAATTATTTCCAAGAGTGGAGTTCTGTTTTTCAATTAGAATGCGTCTGTCTATGTTGATTTCTTTCAATGCATGAGTTTATCTGCATAGTTTTTGTGTTTATGTACTTGTAATCCATCTACTCTAGTCCCTTAAGGCACACAGCATGACCAGGGTCTCTAGCAGGACAATGTTCTCTCTTCTTTTCCATGCTCACAGCCATCTTTTGCTGTCCTGCCCCTCCAGGCACCAGAACTCCCCTCGAAGGCTTGGGCCTTGGCAAAGACAGAAGGGCGGAAAAACCTGGCTATCGGGTACTACTTATGCAATCCTGGAGCCACAGGTATGTAATTCCTTTTTACTGTTGGAGTTCATGTGATTTAGTGTTTTGTTTGTTTGGGAGATCAATTAAGTTGTGTCCTGGCTGTCCTGGGGCTCACTATTAAGCTCAGGCTAGTCTTGAACTCTTGACCTTCTCCCTCTGCCTCCCGAGTCTTGGCATGACAGGCTTGCCCAGCCACACCTGGACAATGCACTGGTATGATGTTGTGCTCTGCATTTGTGTTCATGACAGACACAGGCTTGTGGTTTCTGTTGTTTGCTTATTTGAGTATTTGTGAAATGCTGGCTTCAGAGGATGGGGTAGGAATTGTTCCATCAGATTTTGTACTCCAATGTGATTGTAGGGAGTTGTAGAGCAGGAACTCAGAGCTCTTGACTTCCACACAAGGAGGATTTACTAGGTTCAGTCCCCGACACTGCTGAAATGAAAAGGGGGAATTGTTCCAATTTCTTCCCTAAATGTTTGGAGGAATTTACCATTAATCCTTCATAGAACTTGAAGCCTGCCAAGGCAGTTCACACCTGTAATCCCAGCAGTCAGGAAGAAGAGACAGGTGGATGTCTTTGAGTTTTGGAGCAAACTGTTCTATATAAAGAACCCCAGGCCAGCCAGGGCTAGTAGATTGGTTATGCAGCTGAAGGTGTTTGCCACCAAGCTTGATGGTCTGAGTTCAAGTCCCAAGAATTCACATGATTGAATGAGAGAACTGACTCTCACAAATTATCCCCTGTCCTCCACAGCACACAATAGCACACACAACCCCAAACATATGTGTCTCTCTGTGTGAATTTCTATGTGTATAGGATAATCCTAAAAAAATCAAGGAGGGGGTTTAGGGTTAGGGTTAGGGTAAAAAAAAATCTAGGAGCCTGGCACCTGAAGAATGACACCCAAAGTTGACCTCTTACCTCTAGACACTTGCACAGGTGTAGACAAATCCACATAAACACCAATAGGCATGCACAACTGCCTCCACACACACATACACACACACATACACACACACATACACACACACATACACACACACATACACACACACATACACACACACACACACACACACACACACACACACACACACTGAGTATAAGAAAGAAGCTTCTGAAATTAGTGTGAGCATCAAGACTGAAGTGCAGGCACTCACGGCTAACATCTGAACACAGAACAGTGAAGGCTTCTTTTCATCATTCCGCTAAGATGAATTCCTGATAAAGTCAATGACTGAAACATAAGGAAATTCACAGATTAAAGAAAAATTCCTGAGTTAATTTATCTAAGAACGAAGAAACCCTTGCCCAGAAGAATAGAAATCTCAGAAACTACACAGAAAATACTAACAAACTCAGACCATGTAAACATTTACACATTTTCATTTCAGAAGAGAAATTCTATAGCAAATTGTACATTGAAAAACTATAAAAATATTATATGTGATAATAAATTCCTGACTTTGTTAATTACAAGGAACTCACAAACAGTGATAGGAAAAAGGCATATGGCTCCATAGGAAAGTATGAATCCTTACGGTAAAGGTGTTTACAGACGTTTGAATTGATTAGTCACCTTTGAGGGAGGGCCTGCTGGTGAGTGTCAGGCAGGGAAGGACAGAGTGAAGGGGCTGAAAACAGCCAGGAGTGTCATGCTTCTTGGCTGACAGGCTACGTAGGGTCCGGATAATCCATAGTCCCACACACCTCATTTCTCCCCATCAGTCCATAGAGCAGGTGTTCTAGAACCTGTGGGTTGTGATCCCTTCAGCAAATGTCTGTCTCCAAAACTATTTAATTATGATTCATAGCAGTAGCAAAATTACAGCTATGAAGTAGCAACAAAAATAATTTTACATTTGGGGATCACCACAACATGAGGAACTGTATTAAATAGAGCATTAGGGAAGTTGAGAACCACTGTTTAAAGTGTGAGAAGGGCAAGGTGTCACGTGGTGGAAGTAACACAGGTCTCAGGGTTGGGCGTTCTCCCAGTCCTGCTCCTTACAGGCTGCCGGAGGGTAAAGAAGGGCCCTGTGTTTGAGATGAGGGGGACTGTCCCTCAGCATTTGATTCCTCTAGTGCTCCATGGAAGTCTGTGCAATGTATTTCTCAATGAAATGGAAACTCAACCAATGGCAGGGAGTTTTTAAGCATATTTTTATGTGAAAATACTTTCATGTTAAATAAAAAATAACTAATTTTAAAAGCGGATAAAAGGAAAAATGAAATATAAATAAAACCCAACAAATGTATGTAAAGATTTTTTTTAGACATGAATGTCTTCTCTTTGAAAGGACATTTGTTGCTCTTTGCAACTTTTATATGAATTTCAAATCTATAAACCAACAAGGCTGGAGCAGGCTATGAATCAGGCACTGCAGCACACTCTCTCAAGACACATGCGGTTTTCATGCCATGCACGGCACAGACCTTGTCTGAAACGCATGTGCACAGACTTCCTTACATCTGAGAACACTTCAATCAGAGTTCAAGTAATAGAGTAAATAGTAATCTTTCACAAAGCAGAGAAATGAGAGGTCTGAGGCGGTTATTTATTCAGAGAATTTATAAAACTGGGTATTAAGGGCAAGCTCTTATAAACAAACTAAGTAAAACATTCAATTTATAGGCCACAAGATGACAGATTGTGATTTAATGGATAAACAGTAGATGTATAGACAGATGCAAAGCTTTTCAAGATTCACTGGAAAGGAATTTTCATTCATCCTGTATGACTTTGGTTTGAATTTTTTTCATTGTTTTATTCAGTGCTTCTATATTTATTAGACTATGTTCAACATTTTTAATTTCTATACCTCAGGGATTTTTTAATCTAAATTTTTGTGGGTTTATGCATGTATGAGTGCACTCATGCCAGGGCACATGTGTGGAGGTCAGAGGACAACTTACCAGTGTCAGTTTTCTTTTCTGCCATGGGGGTTCTGGGAACTGAACTCAGGCCGTGAGATTTGATGACAAGTGCTTAAACTTTATCCTGCCTAGAGTCTTTGACTCTTGGATGTGAAGTTTACATTCCAGTTGGGGGATAGTGTTATTTCTCAGAAAGAATCATGCTCAGTGATATTTGGGGTCTCCTTGATACACTGATAAGGCTTGAATATTTCAAACTACTTCCAGCACCATGTTGGTTTCTTTTTTTTTTTTTTTGGTGAAATATTTCCTAGAGAAAACATGGGGATATGGGAAAATTGACATAATTCTCATAATCTCAAAATATATAATTTTTAAAAATTTTATTGAGGACTTAAAATATAGAAACCTTGAAATTGTTTAATTTTTAAAAGTTTCTCATTAGGGCTAATGAGACAGCAAAAGCAGGTTGTTTTGTCATTTTGACAATAATATTGTGAGTGGCTGTTTCCCCCTTTAGTAAACAAAGTAATCATTTAACAAATGTTTTACCAAAACTATTTTCTTTCTTTGAAAGTAAAAGAACTAAGATAAATATATCTTAAATACACTAGAATGATTTAATGTAACATGAGTGTATGTAAACTTTGAAATTTCTTTATAAGAATTGAAACTTTTTTTTCCAGTGAAAATAGATGTTTTCATACAATATGTTCTAATAGTTCCCCCTCCCCCAGCATATGTGTGTTTTGTGTGGGCCTTTCAATACAGGTGTGGCACACCCTTGAGTGTATCGCAAAGAAAGATCTGTGTTGTCCAGTATCATCATCCTCTATCGCTTTTCACCTAACTTTTTCTTGATATAAATTTTTTCATTTTACATACCAACCACAGTTCTGCTTCCCTCTCCTCCTCCTGCTCCTCCTCTACCTCTCCCCAACCCCATCCATTCCTCAGAGGGTAAGGCCTCCCATGGGTAGTCAACAAAGTCTGGCACATCAAGTTGAGGCAGAACCAAGCCCCTCCCCATTGCTTCAAGACTGAGCAAGGTATCCTTCATAGGGAATATGCTCCAAAAAGCCAGTTCATGTACTAGGGATAAATTCTGGTCCCATTGTCAGGGGCTCCACAAACTGCTCAAGCCACACAACTGTCACCTACATCCAGAGGGTCTAGTCTGGTCCCATGCAGGTTCCCCAGCTGTCAGTCCAGAGTCCTTGAGCTCCAACTAGCTCTAGTCAGCTGTTTCTGTGGGTTCCCCCATTATGATCTTGACCCCTTTGCTCATATAATCCCTCCTCCCTCTCTTTTGACTGGACTCCGGAAGCACCACCCAGTGCCTAGGTGTGGATCTCTGCATCTGCTTCCCTCAGGTACTGGTGAAGGTTCTATGATGAAAATTAGAGTAGTCATCAATCTGATTACAAGAGAAGACCAGTTCAGTCTTAGCTGGGGTTATCCTTGTGGATTCCTGGGAATTTCCCTAGTACCAGGTTTCTCCCTAACCCCATAATGGCTTCCTCTATCAAGATAGCTCTTTCCTTGCTCTCCCTCTGTCCCTTTCCCAATTCGACCATTCCTTTCCCTCATGTTCTCATCACCCCTTCCCCAAGGCTACCAGTTTACACAGGAGATCTCAACTATTTCCCCTTCCTAGGATGATCCATGCATGTCCCTCTTAGGGTCCTCCTTGTTACCTACCTTCTCTGGGGTTGTGGATTGTAGCCTGGTTATCCTTTGTTTTACATCTAATATCCACTTCAGAGTGAGTACATACCATGTTTGTCTTTTGGGTCTGAGTTACCTCACTTGGGATGATTTTTTCTAGTTCCATCTATTTGCCTGCAAATTTCATGGTGTCACTGTTTTTTACAGTTGAGTAATACACCATTATATAAATGTACCACATTTTCTTTATTCATTTTTTGGTTGAGGTTCATATAGGTTATTTCTAGGTTCTGGCTATGATGAATAATGGTGCTACGAACATAGTTGAGCAAGTGTCCTTGTGGTATGATTATGCATCCTTTGGGTATATGCCCAAGGGTGGCATTAATGGGTCTTGAGGTATATTGTTCCCAATTTTCTCATGAACTGCCATACTGATTTCCAAAGTGGCTGTACAAGTTTGCACTCCCACCAGCAGTGTAGATAAGTGTTCCCCTTCTCCATGTCTTCTCCAGCATAAGCTGTCATCAGTGTTTTTGCTCTTAGCCATTCTAACAGGTGTAAGATGGTTATCTCAGAGTCATTTGATTTACATTTCCCTGATGACTAAGGATGTTGGGCAATTCCTTAAATGTCTTTTGGTCATTTGAGATTCTTCTGTTCAAAATTTTTTGTATAGATTTATACCCCATTGTTTACTTGGATTGTTTGGTGTTTTAATGTCTAGTTTCTTGAGTTCATTATATATTTTGGAGATCAGCCCTCTGTCTAATGTGTGGTTGGTGAAGATCTTTTCACATTCTATAGGCTGTTTTGTCTTATTTACCATGTCCTTTGCCTTACAGGAGGAGCTACTCAGTATTGGGTCCCATTTATTAATTGTTGCTCTCAATGTCTGTGCTACTGGTGTTTAGGAAATGATCTCATGTGCCAATGTGTTCAAGGCTACATCGCACTTTCTCTTCTATTAGGTTAAGTGTAACTGGATTTATGTTGAGGTCTTTGATCCACTTGGACTTGAGTTTTGTGCCTGGTGACAGATATGGATCTATTTGCTTTCTTCTACATGTCAACATCCAGTTATGCCAGCAACATTTGTTGAAGATGCTTTCTTTTTTTCCATTGTATTTGTGTATCTTTATCAAAAATCAGGTGTTCATGGATGTGTAGATTAATGTCAGGGTCTTCGATTTGATTCCATTGATCCACAGGTCTGTTTTTAATGTCAGTATCAAGCTGTTTTTATGACTATAGCTCTATAGTAGAGCTTGAAGTCAGGGATGGTGATACCTCCAGAGGTTCCTTTATTGTACAGGATTGTTTGGCTATCCTGGGATTTTGTTTTTCATATAGTTGAATACTGTTCTTTTGAGGTCTATGAAGAATTGAGTTTGGATTTTGATGGAGATTGCATTGAATCTGTAGATTGCTTTTGGTAAGATTGACATTTTTACTATGTTGATCCTACCTATCCACATCATGGGAGATCTTTTCATTTTCTGATATCCTCAATTTCTTTCTTCAAAGACTTAAAGTTCTTGTCATGCAGGTCTTTTACTTTTTTGGTTAGAGTTGCCCCAAGATAATTTATGCTATTTGTGACTATTGTAAAGGGTGATGTTACTCTGATTTCTAAGTCCATTTATTATTTGTATATAGGAGGGCTATTTTTTTAAGTTAATCTTGTATCCTGTCACATTACTGAAGGTATTTATCAGCTATAGGAGTTTCCTGGTAGAAATTTTGGGGTCATTTATGTATACTATCATACCATCTGCAAATAGCAAAAGTTTGACTTCTCCCTTCCTTTCCTTGGCTTATTGCTCTAGCTAGAACTTTGAGTACTATATTGAATAGTTTTGGAAAGAGTGGACAGCCTTGTTTTGTTCCTGATTTTAGTGGAATTGCTTTGAGTTTCTCTCCATTTAATTTAATGTTGGCTGTCAGTGTGCTGTAAATTGCCTTTATTATGTTTAGGTATGTTCCTTGTATTCCTGATCTCTCTAAGACCTTTATCATGAAGGGGTGTTGGATTTTGTCAAGACTTTTTCAGCATCTAATGAGATGACCATGTGTTTTTTTTTTCTTTCAGTTTGTTTATATGGTGTATTACATTGACAGACTTTTATATGTTGAGCCATCCTTGCATCTCTCTGGGATGAAGCTGACTTGGTCATGGTTATAATTTTTTGATGTGTACTTGGATTCAGTTTGCCAGTGTTTTATTGAATATTTTTGCATCTATATTCATGAGGGAGATTGATCTGTAATTCTTTGTTGCATCTTTGTGTATTTTGGGTATCAGTGTAACTGTAGCCTCATAAAGAGTTTGGCAATGTTCCTTCTGTTTCTATTGTGTGGAACATTTGAAGAGTACTGGTATTAGCTCTTTGAAATTCTTGCAGAAGTCTGTACTGAAATTATCTGGCCCTGGGCTCTTTTTGGTTGGGAGACTTTTAATGACTGTTTCTATTTCCTTAGGGATTATAGGTCTATTTTTGTTTATATGTTCTTGATTCAATTTTGCTATGTTGTACCTATTTAGAAAATTGTCCATTTCTTTTAGATTTTCCAATTTTGTGGAGTACAGGTTTTTGAAGTATGATCTGATGATTCTCTGGATTTCCTCCTAGTCTGTTATGTCTCCCTTTTCATTTCTGATTTTGTTAATTTGGATGTTCTCTCCTTGCCTTTTGATTAGTTTGGCTAAGGGCTTGTCTATCTTGTTGATTTTTCTCAAAGAACCAACTCTCTGTTGCATTGATTCTTTCTATTGTTCTCTTTGTTTCTATTTCATTGATTTCAGCCCTCAATTTGATTATTTCCTGGCATCTATTCCTCCTGGGTGAGTTTGTTTCCTTTTGTTCTAGAGCTTTCAGTTGTACTGTTAAATTGATACTCTGAGATTTCTCCATCCTCCTTATGTGGACATTTAGTGCTATGAATTTGCCTCTTAGTACTGCTTTCATAGTGTCCCATAAGTTCTGGTATGTTGTACATTTATTTTCATTAAATTCTAGGAAGTCTCTAATATCTTTATTTCTTCCTTGACTCAGTGGTGATTCAGTTGAGCATTATTCAATTTCCATGAAATTGTAGGCTTTCTGTAATTTTTGTTGTTGTTGAAATCTAACTTTAAGCCATGGTGGTCTGATAAAATACAGGTTATTCCCTTTTTTTGTATCTGTTGTGATTTGCTTTGTGACTGAGTATTTGGTCAATTTTATAGACAGTTCCATGGAGTGCTGAAAAGAAGGTATATTCTTTTGTGTTAGGGTGGGATGTTTTGTAGATATCTATTAAGTCCATTTTAGTCATAACATCTGTTAGAGCTCTCATTTCTCCGTTAAGTTTCACTCTGGCAGACCTGTCCATTGGTGAGTGTAGGTTGTTGGAGTCTCTCACTACTAGTTTGTGGGGTTTGATGTGCGATGTAAGCTTTAGTAATGTTTCTTTTACATATGTGTGTACCCTTGTATTTGGGGCATAAATGTTCAGAATTAAGACTTCATGTTGGTGGACCTTTCCTGTAATGACTATGTAATGTCCTTCCTGATCTCTTTTGATTTTAGTTTGAAGTCTTTTTTGTTAGATATTAAAATAGCTACACCAGCTTGCTTCTTAAGTCCATTTGATTGGAAAGTCTTTTCCCAACCTTTTACTCTTAGTGTCTTTCTTTGAAGTTGAGGTGTGTTTCTTGTATGCAGCAGAAGGATGGATCTTGTTTTCATATCCATTCTGTGGTGTGAGTGTAGTGTGTGTGTGTGTGTGTATGGGAGAGAGAGAGGGGGGGGGGGGGAGAGGGAGAGGGGGAGGGTGGGAGGATAGTGCTTTGATTGAAGGCAGGGGACAGTCAGCATGGCCTGACATCATCCCTTGTGTATGTGTGGCACTGACTGTAGGGGATGGGATACCTAGGATGATGTGATCCCCTATGGGTGTGCTGGGATTGGAACCTGGTTCTCTGGAAGAATATCAGGGCTCTTAACAAATAAGCTATAACTCCAGCCTGCAAACTTCATATTTAGATGCAATCAGTAGCAATGTCATATTGTGGAAAAGCCCATCAGGCATGGCAGGAATTTGTAGATTGTATTTGCCCTCTTCCATAGAATATAGGCAGAAATTTGTTTGGGGTCAGAAAGACGGTGAGTGTGGATTCAACTAAGACTTGAAGGACAGGGAGAAGTCTTAGAGGGGTGGGACCATTGCTGTGGTCTGTGGAAAGAGCCCATCCTCTACTTCAAAAGTGACTGAAGTAGGGATGTCTGAAGATTTTCATACTGATATGAAGGCACAAAAATGATGTGAAGAGAAAACTGCTCCAGAGGGACTGTCAGTTCAAGCTTTGTTGAAATAATTAATGTGTAACACATCCAACCTCATGAGCTGAGGCAATTTAGAGAAGCATATGGCACTTCTCTTTAACATACTTGTCACCAAGAGCATAGGAAGCAGTGAATGACTACAATTTTTTTTCACTGGGGATTAATAAACTAATGCATAAAGAGATGAGACTGGAGAATGTTTGCACTTTAGGAGAATGTTCACTAATTAAAATAATTTGTGATACATAATCTGTAAACATAAAAGTGTGCTGAGAGAAACATGGTGCAGAAATTGTGGGAGTGTCCAACCAAAGACTGGTCCAGCTTGAGACCCATACCATGAGAGGGAGCTCACCCCTGACACTGCCTGGAGGGCTAGGACCCAGAGACTGGATAGTCCAGAGACCTGGGATAGACTCAAACACAACTGGCAAAAAAGTCAATGAAATGATTCCTATTGATATTCTGCTATACTCAGAGATTGGTACCTTGCCCAATTGTCATCAGAGAGGCTTCACCCAGAAACTGATGGAAAACAGATGCCAAGGCCCACAGCCAAACATTAGGCTGAGTTTGGGGAATCCTGCAGAAGAGCAGGGGGAAGGATTGTAGGAGCTAGAGGAGTCAAGGACAGATACCACAAGAAAATCACCAGAATCAACTAACCTGGGCTCATAGTAGCTTACAGAGACTGAACCAACAACCAGGGACTGACCTAGGCACTCTTCATATATGTTACATTTGCGTGTCTTGGTCTTCTTGTGGGACCATAACAGTAGGAGGAGGGGCTATCTCTGACTCTGTGACTTGCGTTTGGGACCCCATCCTCCTACCTGGTTGCCTTGTCCAGCCTTAATAGGAGAGCAGGTGCCGAGTCTCAATGCAACTTGATATGCCACAGTTGGTTGATATCATGGGAGGCCTACACTGTTATGAAGAGAAATAGAGAAAGAATGGATGGGGTGAGGGGAATCTGCAATCACAATGTAAAAACACACAACTGAACACACACACACACA
>CABHPQ010177866.1:0-28196 GCA_902168405.1 Peromyscus aztecus
AGCTGTCTCAGAGCACCAAGGATTCATGTGTGGTGTGGCTGCATGGCATCAACACCATAGCAATGGCATGTTCTCTTGTATTTGTCTCTTTCATTTATTCTTTCTCCTTATAAGTCTTAGTCACATATATAATGCTAACTGAAAGATTCAATGTTCCCTGCATATGTAACATCTTTGCCTGGAGTCCTAGTCATTTTAGCCTCTTGTGATAACCCAACTTTCACTTCTTTGCAGTAGAACTCTGCCATTCTTAATGTTATCTATGGGGTTTTATTTCTCTTTTTCTTTTCAAGCTTCTCACATCGTCTCACACCCATTTCTTTGCATGCCATGCCCTGTTGACAGTATGATCAGATCTGGACTCCAAACTGAAAAGTGTGTGCTGTTGGCTGGCTGGGTCTCCTTTCAGTGCTGGGCTCATTATGATAAAAGTGAAAATTCCCAAGTTAGGTGATGAGGGTAGCTGTATGAGTCAGGTTCACATCATCATGACAAAATTCCCAACAGAGGCCACTGAGGAAATAGTATGAAGTCAATAAGTTTATTTGGGCTCATGGCTCTTGAGACTCAAGTCTCAGTTCAGATCTGGTGAAACTACTGGGCAAATGGAGCACACGGCAGGTTCTCACAGCAGAGTAAACTGCCCACACTGCTGACCAGGAAGGAGAGAAGAGGGAGAGAGCAAGGTGGAACACATGGAAAGTGAGGGAGGAGAGAGAGAGAGCACAAGGAAGGGGGAGAATGTCTAAGGCACCCCTTCAACCCAAGATCCGTCTACCAGACCCTGCCCTTTAAAAACAGACAACACTTCCCATTACTCCTCGTTTGGGAACCAAGCCTTTTCATATTGACCTTTGGGGAACACAACCTGCACTCAAACTACAGCAGCAGCCATGGGATACATTAGAAAAGGAAAAGAAAAGTTATCACCAACCAAGCACATAAACTGATCCAGCGCAAATTAACAAAAACATAAATGGTTAATGAACTCAGGTAAAGCATATTCAGGTAGTCTTCCTAGTATTCATGCAAGGTTTCTGTTCATTTGAAATTAAATCAAAATACCAAGTTATTTAAGAACACACACACAAAACCGGAGGAGAGTAGACAGGGAACGTGAATGCATGTCAGCTGTGCAAGAAGTGCTGGACTCCTGCCCATACTAGCTCATCTTCCTGGCATTTGTAACCATCTGTCACATGGGAAAGTAGAGGCTAGTCTCAGGCTTCAGAGATGTAGAGAGTTAAGTTAACTAGAGAAGATATCAGGTAAACATAGAAAATGTTCCTAAGAAGAGCATTGACCTCACAAATCCCTCTCTTCACAATGAGAATCCTCTGAAATGAGAAATTTAGCCTTTTGTCTTGCATATGTTTGTTATTTCTTTTCATATCCCTGGGTATCAGAATAAATTCCCAACTCTTAATCTCCCAGTGTTTAAAGCTTCCAGTGAAGTCGTGGAGCCAGCAGCCACTGCGTCGGATCAGAGTGAACTCAGCTTCATCAAGAACATCTCTCAGGACATTCAGAATTTGCTGCCCATGTCTACCCTGAGCCAGCAAAGCTGTATGAATATAAAAGAATAATCTCACAAAAGACAAAGGAAAGGGGTGGGATCAGCTCCTGGCTGCTGGGTGGCTTTATCTGCGGTGACTGTCCCACATCCAGTCACTAGGAGGGACATCAGACATAAGTGTACCCCCTTAGGGGGCCAGCACAACAGAGAAATTAAAGAAAACTGCTAGAGCTACTGCACAAAACTGAACAATGCAACCTCCTTGCAGCTTGAGAGATGGGCAGTCAAAGAAGAATTGAAATGGGGACAAGGTCACAGGGGTCTGAAGAAAACCTAGGGAAGGGAAGGCAGAGAGAAGCTAGGTGCTTGCAGGAACAATGTGAAGGAAACCGGGTCAGCCCGACACCATCAGCAGCAGATGCTTTCTTCTGAACCAAAGAAGCAGTGGGTTGTGGTTCAGGGGTCACCTCAGCAGAGGTCTAGAGTGGAGGAGAGAAGAATAGGGAAGTGAACTGGCTGTGATACTCAGGGAGTCCAGTGTTCCCACCACGCCGAATGAATCTGCCGTTTAAAATCCATCACAGTAGGAGGACCGACATGGGGGTCAGTGGTAAACGTCACAAGCTGGGCTCCCTTCTCCCAGAGATGCTCAGCTTTCACAGCACACCTCTGGGAGGGAATGTGAAGCCAGGCTAGGTTCAAGGATGTATGCAGAAATTAATAGAGAGAGAGGAGACCTGAGTAGTGCTGTTCCCTAAACACATAGGCTGAAACAGATGTTCCCCTGACCCTGAGAAGAAGACAGGTGGTGGCCTCCTCCAAGGCTGAGCTGAACCACCTGGTCCCTCCTGTCATCCACACCAAGGCCTGAGGGTTATTCCGGGGACAACAAAAGAAACAGAGCCATGTTCATCTCTGTACATCTGGAATTTTTACCTGCTAATGCCTTCTATGTTCCCTAAGTACCAACTGTGGGGCACAAGCTGTCTTTCAGGTAGATTGCTTTCTGGTGAAATTCAGGTTCCAGATAGACACACTGCACCAAATGCTAATGTGCTATTGAAAGTTTTATTTCTTCCTTTTCAGAAAGACTATCCGTCAGCATCCATGAACTTTCTTCTTTGCAGCAAAGGCAATCTGGTAACCAGGACTTAAAAAAAAATCCATTGTGGGAACTTCACGCGAGGAAACAAAACAAAACCCCAACAGACAGAAACCTTTCTTTTTGCAGGTTATTTTTGGAATCTGCTTGCTGCAGGGGAAGAACTATTATATTCCTCACCTAGGTAGACTTTCTACAGTTCACCTCAAATGCTCCATAAACCTAATCTTCATGAATGTTCAATACAAGGAAGTAAATAGCTAAGCAGACAGCCACAATGTTCTAATGCATTCATGGGCTCTACAATGGTGACATCCCAACACACCTTGTTTACTGCTGTGCTCTATGTCCAGAAGGGATATGTAGAGTAGGCACTTAGGAAATAGGTGTGAAATGAGCAGACATGGAAGGGTACCTTTCATGCTGGAGTTAGGTGCAGCTTGTGATGATCCTTGTCTTAGTTTCTTTTCTATGCTGTGATCAAAACCATGACCAAGGCAACTTATAAAGAAAGTGTTTAATTTTGGGCTTGCTGTTTCAGAGGGTTAGAGTTCATGATGCTAGAACAAAGGAGGACCTGAGAGCCCATATCTTGATCCATAACCATGAGGCAGAGAGAGAAAGGGAGGGAGGGAGGTAGAGAGAGAGAGAGGGAGAGGGAGAGAGAGAGAGAGAGAGAGAGAGAGAGAGAGAGAGAGAGAGAGAGAGAGAGAGAGGAATGGCAATGAACCTTTTGAAATGTCAAAGCAGTAACACATCACCTCCACCAAGGCCACACTTTCTAATTCCCCTCAAAGAGTCTCACAAACTGGGGACCAAGTATTCAAGCATATGAACATATGGAGGCCATTCTAACTGAAACCACCATATCCACTAACAACAGGGGGACATGTTCAGTGCTCTGAGTTGAAACTCTTTTAGAACCAAGATGACATCCTGGGATCTCCTTAGGATTCTCACAGAAGAATATCCGGGAAAGCAGTATTTTCAAAACACTTCCCCAGAGACCCCTCTCCACTCCCCCAACTGTTTTCCTTATTATAAATGAAAAGTATAAAAGTTGGGTATCTTTGACTTTAGGAATTATACCATTGTGGTCTCCTTGGAATTGAATATCTTCACCCAACATTTGAGACTAACATAGCAATAGCATCATGGAACCCTGCTACATGACATTTTAGGAATTTGATTTGCAATTTTCTGATATGAGTAGACTGAACATTTTAAATTGTTGATCACCTTTGTGTAATAACAATCTTTTCATATCTGTGTTAAATTTCGTGCTGACTTCCACTTACTGATTTGTAAAAGTTTTTTGTATATGAAAGAATAAGCTCTTTGTTTTATGCCTGGAAGGGAGAAGGACTATATTTTATTCATGCATCTCCAAGCACATAATAAGTGCTACATAAGTAAATGAACAAATTAATTTGTATTGCAAATAATTTTGACAGGAAGATTTTCATGTATAATTTTCTCTGTTACTGACAATCTTGAAACCAGGATAACAGGGCTTCTGGCAATATGAAAATAGAGATAAAGCTTGTGTGTACACTTGAGTAAATAACCATTTCCAATAAACATTAGGCAAACACAGATCTGCTTATAGACAGCGTCAATAAGAGAAATTCAATTGGCCTATAAATATTGAGGTTTCTGCTCATCTGGCCCAGTGTGAAGAGCTTGGAGAATGAGCTCTTTTCTTTGAATAAGTATGGGGCGCTAGCTATTAGAAGTAGCTGGAGTGAATTACGACTATGCTTTGTGCCAAGAATAATGCTCAATACTTTCCACAAATACCAAATACACTCTACTGTAGAGCTTCCCTGAATAGCACAGTCTTTTCTTCTTGTCCCCAGTCAGCTTCCTGGCTCCAAAGAGGTAGGTAAACTGGTGACCAGTAGGAGGACCTAACAATGTAACGCATCTCCCAGGCCAAGAAAACAAGCCGTTGAATGTTTTGATGTTTATGGACCAAAGTTCTAGGGCAGGCAGAGTGAGGACAGTATTACACAGGGTGACACATGAAACAATGGCTTTGCTCTTCTTACATTGACATATTGAAGGGAGACAGTGACAGCAACTGGCTCCAATATTCAAGACAGTGATCTCATAACAAAGGAATAAAGTTCCTGTAGATATGCTTGCTCTTGACACAGCACCAGTCAGGCACATGGGGACCCAGAAGTTTCTATACATCATTACTGGTGGCTGAAATAAGGGATGCTTACAGTTCTTCAAGAGCAGAGTTTCTAGGGACATGGAAGAGTGACAGTCACAGCAAACTTCCAAACTGAAGCAGCGCCCTGTGATCAAGGCAAACCTTTGTTGAGTCAAATAAGTAGATCCTAGATGTGTCACTGTAGAATGAGAGTAGGCAGTATAGGATGACCATTCCTACTAGGTCTATCCTCTCTCTTGTACCTCTGTGACAGGACCAGCCACTCCACAGGAGAGATCAGTGAGGACCAGAGAAGACATCTGGTCTTCTTTCAGTTGGACCTTTCTTTCAGTAACCCTCTGTCTCCCTAGGAATCCAGCTTGTGGAAGAGGGTGAGAGCAGGAAGATTTGACAACCTGGGTGTTTTTGTAAACATACCATGTCACCCCAAAGAGACCCTCAGACAGAAAGAACTGGGAGATTTTAAGTATCGCAATTCAGTGGTTTGTTTTATGTAATTGTTCCTTTTCCTGCTCATTCATGTTGTGTGGAAGTAAGTTTCTTAGGGAGATGTTTATCAGTTGTAAAAGAAGAGATAACTTTTCTCCTTTGCGTGTGTGTGTGTGTGTGTGTGTGTGTGTGTGTGTGTGTGTGTGCTCATGTGCCTATAGATACCAGAGGTTGGTGTCAGTTATCTCTCTCACCCTCCACCTTATCTTTAGAGACAGAGTCTCTCACTGACTGAGACAGGGGCTCTCACTGAGACAGGGGCTCTCACTGACTGAGACAGGGGCTCTCACTGACTGTGGAGCTTGCTATTTGAGCTCTTCTGACGGGCAGACAAGCTGCAAGGATCCTCCTGCCTCTGCTGGGATTACACCATTTCTGGACTTTCCACGTGGGTAACAGAGAAAGGACTCCACTCCCTATGCTCATGCAACAAGTATTTTACCACCTGAGTCATGGCCCCAGCCCCAAGAGCTAACGTTTCTCAGCAGATTGAACAAGGAGGCTGGGAATGCATATCTGCAATTTGAGTACATTTCACTTTTCTCCAAACTATGGTAGAATGCTTCTCTAGCATGCACAAGGTCCTTCATTTGATTCCCAGCATCAAAAAAATAAAACAAAACACTACCAAACGTCTCTCACTTAAGTATTTTACAAATGCAAACATTAAAACATAGAATAAATGACTTGGTTATGGTTTCCCAGGAAGCTAAATGGCAAAAGCTACTTTCAAACAAAAATTGGTATTTAGACTATTTTCCTTAGGATTTTTGTTTGTATAGATGAGGCATTGCAGCTGCAGAGAAGCTCTGTATTTGGACATGGGATGCTCTCGGGGTTAGATGGATGAGGGCAGAGAACCTGAGGGATGGTCTGCTCAGCTTAAAGAGAGCTTTGATCTTAAGCCCTGTTGCTGATGCAGCACTCTCCATGAGGCTGTGATCGCTTCTTTTTTGGGGGCATCCAGAGCAGCAATGCATGGAGGATTGGCTGGGGTCCCACCTTTGCAAATTCATTGTAGATGATCCTACTGAGGATGAAGCTCCCAGGTGAGAGATGTTTGAGAAGTTAATAGTGCATGTTCTCTGGTGAGTCAGCCTGTAATTGCTGGCACCAGCCTTTGCTGCAGCAGCCTCAGGGGCTTGACATTTGAGTCAGGTGATGGAACTGAGGATAACGTTGCCCTGTTTCCTGAAATCTTAGAAACTGAATAATAAGTTTTTGAACTTAGTTGGTGACTAAAATCACTTTGGGAGAAAGTAAATAAAATAAAATGAACAATGCCTCATGACTCTTGTCTCTTATGACTAGTATCTCCATGTGCATTATGAAGGTAACTGGATCAAATGGCTAGTAATCATGTAACTGGTTATGAATTTTTACTCATGTGAATATCATCAGCTTAATTTAATTTTAAAGCTCAGCCCATGTTTTAATGAAATAGAAAGTTACTGTGGTCTTCAAATTTGTGGGTAACTGTGTATGTTAGAGGTTACAGAATGGTGCCTGTATTGGGGACAGAGAGTGAATTCTGCTTCCTTAAATCCTGTTTGATGTCAATGTTTTCATTCACTTTAATTTAGTTTTATTTTTTTAATGTAAATCACAAACATGGTTCAAAGGCTGTATGGGAAGATGTAGTCTCAGTAGTCCTACTTCTAACCCTATCCCCTTCCCATTCATCTTTGCAGATAATCATTTCCATTTGTTTTATCTGTGTTTAAAACAAACACCTGAAAGTAGTGTTTTAGCCACCATACACTATTTTGTATTCTGCACCTTTAACTTTACAATATGCATTGTCATTCATGACATCCTCATTCATAAAGCTGTTCCTTGCCTTTTCCATAGTTCCAAAGTACCCCCATGGCATGGCTGAATTGAAATTCATTGAACGGTACCTCAGTGGTTTAATATTTGGATTATGTTAGCAGCCTGCCACTGTAACAAAACACAGGAGGCAGTAAACATAAAAGGGGGAAAGATTCATTTGGCTCACTTTCCAAGGTTTGAATGAATTATGAACTGGCGTCCTTGCCTTTGAGCTGATGCTGAGGCATCATCTCACTGGCTTAAGTATGTGGTAGAGAAAACCAGCTCAAATCACAGCCAGAACACCAAAGAGTGTGTTTGTGTCGGGGAGTGGGGAGGGGTCTGCCTCTCACAGTACCCTTCACAAGCACATACTCAGTGATGTGAAGGCCCTTCTCTATTGGAGAATCTACCCCTTCCCAAACAGCAGGAGGCCAAATGGTGACTGAGCTTTTATCAAACAGGCCTCTTCGAGAAAGCTAATATCCAAATTATTGCTAATTGTTTTTCTCCTTTTTAGCTACATGGCAACTGATTTTATTTTATCAACAAAATTCATTTAAACAAGTGCATTAAAACCTAAAATTGTACATATTAATGAGGTAATGAAAGATTTTCAATGTATGCATATACTATGTAACATTCAAATTAGGCTAAGGACAAATACACCCACGTCTGAAAATAGTTATTTCTTTAGGGTAAAAAGTTTCAAAATTCCCTTTAGCATTCAAAATAGACTTACTAAGACACAGTCAACGTATGAATAGATGCTTATGTTTAACGTGCAATGAGTTTGGATGTGTTAAACACCTGTGGAGCCTACCATCATCACAGCTAACACAATGAGTCATATGTTGCCCAAAGTTTCCTTATGCCCCATTGTTTCTGTTTAGTTTTACTCTGTCCTGTGGTGTGAGAACACTCCACACAAGATCTCAGCATTCTGACCGTGTCAGTCAACTCTGAAGCACAGGGGACTGGTACCTCTTTGAGACAGTGATCAGATTTCCTTCAGATCCATTCTCAGAAATGAGATGCTGGGCCACATGGCAGTTCTGTTTTTAACTTTTGGAGAATTCAGAAACACTACACACTGTTGGCAAGAATCGAGAATGCCACAGCAGCTATGGGAAGAGGTGTGAGGGGGTCTTGCTATGTCTGTTTTATTCATATAAGGATTTTGATGTTTTTTTTCTTATTTTTTTCTTCTTATTATTTTCAAGGATTTATTAATGACTTCAGCAAGTTTGTGTTTTATGTTTCCTCTTTTTCTGATATTTTTTCTATGCAAAATGTTCTACTTTAAATTTCTGTAGCTGAATTGATCTAATAGTCTTTATATGTCTAGACTATTTCATTTCACCGGGCCCCAGAACTGTGTTTTAAGTGTGCTGTGCATGTGTTGTTGCCTGTGTTTTGGTCTGGCAGAATTTGTCTGCTTTCTTGTTCTGTTTTAGTGTTCCCTGGATGTTCTTGAATAGGAAACTTCACGCAACCTTTGAATCAATTTGTTTAGCTCTAGAAAAAAGTCAATTCCCTGGGTTTCAATCAAGACCTCATGAAATTTATATATTATGTTGGGGCAACCTGATGTGTTTGTAACATTAAATTAGTTTGGTAAAGCGCTGGAACCCTTTGTTGTGACCTGATTTTGCCTTGTGGGGTTGGGGGTTGGTGTTGGGCATATCTTAAAGCCTTTGGTTTTTCTAATTTCTTGTTCAACTTTTTTAAAAAGTTTTTTAAAAATGAAATTGTAGATGAATTGAAGTGAATGAAACAGAAATGGGCTAGTCTTTTATTATATGTCCAAGTAGCTTATTGTTTATGCATGAGAAGGTTAGTTTTTATATGCTAATTCTATAAATTTCTAATTATGCCATTCTTTACTGCTTTTTAAAAAATTAGTTTGCCATCTATTCTTTTGGCTTTATTTTATCTGCTGCAAGATAAGATACAGTTACTTCTCCTTCCCAATGTCTGGGCAGTCACAGACAGTCTGGGCACCCCTCTGACAGTCACAGAGTTGATGGTTTTTTAAATACATTTCTGGGACATGGTGTGCGCTCTTAGCCTTCCTCAGCCTCTCCACTTCCTACTGCTGCTCCTGCACAGCTTCGTTCCTGGAAGTTGCTGGTCAGGTTCCTGCAGACATTATAATTCAGGATCCAGCCAAAGGCTGAAGACCTTGACACAACCTGAGCAGCCTTTGCTGCCCTCCCATGATTGGGCAGATCCTACTCCTCATGGAGGACTCCACAATTCAGGATGGTGTGAGGGGTCGCTACTGTACATCCAATTAAGGCTGAAAAAAAAAAAAAGAAAACAATTAGTCTGTGCCCTCTTGGAGACAAATCTCCAGAAAAGCAGAGAAGGTATCCCAAAAGGAAAGTATAGAGGTCAAGTGCAAATGTTAAAACCAAAGGAGCAAGAACAAGACGATAAGTGATGGAGTCAAGGATAAGACGAAAACAAGCATGGATCGATAGCTCCAACAGGCGCAGTGCATAAGACAATTTCATTATTCATGGGCAAGTGGCTGTGGTTTACTTTTATGAGCCATTGAGGTATGACCAGTGTGGGCTTATGAGTCTGATTATGAACCTCAGGATCAAACAGGTCCTACACTGCAAGTTTTTAATTCCAAGTCACACAAGGGCTCTAGAAAACTGGTCTGGATTATTTGTGGAGAAGATCCAAGAGCTAGCACTTGCCCTTCTCATCATCACCTTCTACAACATTCTATAATGAAGAAAATGTTCTCAAATCTGTGTCGCCCAGGAAAGTGGCCACTAGCCACAGTGCTAACTGAGATAAAGTTAATTTCTCATTTATTAAGGTTCTTATCTAATCCATTAATTATTATTTTGTTAATTGTATAGGTGGGGCATAGGGAGATAATTCATTAATTTAATTTTAATTAATTTAAACAGTTAAAGTGCTTAGTGGTTTCACTATTGGACAGTGTGTCTCTAGGACTTTATATTTTACAATTACAAACAGTTGAAGTGCCTGGCTGAGGTCATGCTTGAGTTCAGATCTGTGAATTCCAATGACACACACATCATCACATCAGTAGACCTCACTTACAATAGACCTATAATCAAATATGGTATTACAAGGGTTTCTAATGAAACGTGATCATTTACATTTTGGAAAGCCCTCCCACAGTTTATGTTCTAGTGATGTATGAACAGTAATCCACATTAATTAGTAAAGGAAAAATAGTGAAATACCTTATCCAAAGTCATGACCGTCTTTAGTTCCAAATGTGTTGATATTGACACTCTGCATAAGCTAATTAAGGTAGAATAGAATCTGCTGCAGATCTTAGCTAAAGGGAAGTCTGATTCCAGGCTCCAACCTGGCTCATTCGCTACAGCATCCTCAGCCCCCCGGCTGAAAGCCGGGCAATGACTGATCTCCATGCAGTAATCCCTTTGTTGTGTATATCAAACACTGTGTTGTGTGTTAGATTATTGAAAGGAATAGTGAATTATCTTACAGCTGGGCACTGTGCTAGCCTTCCACAGGCCATCAAGCCAGAAGCTGGCAGGACTGCATGGGAAGAGACTGACTCATTTTCCTAATTCCGGTTCTAACGGATGCATAATTCCATGTTGAAGTGGGCGTCTTCACACTGGCCCTTGAACCTGACTTTCCGTCCCGGAAGTGGATCCTGATAACAGAAGTGGCACAACATTTACTTCCGTTGTGCTCCTGTTCTTGTGACCGGCACTGAACCCCCAAGTGTTTTGCACCGAGAGGAGTTTGGCTCCTCTCCGGACTAGGGGTGTTTTACAGAGGTGTTCCTACCCTTCCTAATCCTCGTTCTTCCTGCTGGTGCTCATCTCGGTTGCTAAGACAGTTTCGACGGCAAAGGCCCACTGGCTAAGTGAGGATTACATGCAGTGCATAGTTCAGACAGATGAACTTGACACGGGAACAGTTGCTTTCCACCAAACAGGAGGCAGGAGTGTAAGGGGATTGGATCATCAACAAAGGCAGCACTCTAAGCCTTTGTTAGTGGAGTGCAGAGACAGGATATTGACATTGGCATTCAAGGTGAAAAGATCGGAAGTCTATTCACAGTGTGCAAGTGTTGAGGATTACCCCTGTGTGCCTAAATGATTGTCTTAGTTAGAGTTTCTGCTGCTGTGATGAAACCCCATCAAATTGGAGAGGACAGAGTTTATTTGGCTTACACTTCCATGTCACTGTTCATCATTGATGGAAGTCAGATCAGGAACTCAAACAGAGCAGGATCCTGGAGGCAGGAGCTGATGCAGAGGTCATGGAGGGGTGCTGCTTACTGGCTGGCTCCACATGGCCTTCTCAGCCTGTTTTCTTACAGAACCTAGTACCGCCAGCCCAGGGTGGTACCCATCCATCCACAAAGAGCTAGACCCTCCCACATCAATCACTAATTAGGAAAATGCCTTACAGGCCTCCGTACAACCTGATCCTCTGGAGGCATTTTCCCAGTTGAGGTTCCCTCCTCTCGGATGACTCCAGCTTGTGTCAGGTTGACACAAAACTATCCAGCACAATGATCTTATAAAATAGAAGGTTATCAGACATATTTAGAGCCCTGCTGCTGATGACTTGAAAAGTGAAAGTCCTGTGAGATCTTCCATGCTGCAGACACTCAAAACAGTTACAGGAAGGAAATACAGACTGGGTGGTGTGTCTGCAGGACAAAAGCTTCATTCTTACCACGTGGCATAGGAGAGTGAATACTTTAGCAGCCAGTTTCGTCACCAATGCTGGTCATCATTTGTTCTCCAGAACCACATGTGTCTGTCTCTCTCTGCAGTACCAACTGCAGTCTTTACCTTCCTGCTTTTTATGTTCCATGTGCTCATTCCAGAAGCTGTGGAGATGTTCTCCAGGTAGAGTTCTTTTTCCATAGAGTGAAGCTGTTCCCCTTTAACATTTGAAACTTGGAAACTTGTAATACTTAACTACTCAGACCTCTCAGGCAGTGTGATATACCCAAGGGGGCTTATTCATACAAAGCCAACTCTCACAGCCTCTCCATTTTTTTTTTTTTTTGTTTTGGAGACTGGGACTAATGTAGCCCAGGCTGGACCTGAACTTGCTGTATATTCCACATCTTACCTTAGACTCATAATCTTTCTGTCTCTGTCTTCCAAATGCCAGGATCACAGATCTTCACCGCCATGTCGAGCTCATTTTTTTTTCTTTTAATGTATTGAGTAAGGAGTTATTCTCTGTGTGTTTTATAGCTCCTTTTGGAATTTTATTCCAGTAATTCCTGGGACTTCCTACTCTTCTTGTCTTCATTTTTGAAATTTGCTCTAATTCCAGCTCTGCGGTCATTAAAAGAGTGATGGCTAAAGTTGAGAGTTCTCCAGTTCCTCTCTCTTACTGGTTTTAAATCACCACATAGTTGTGACAAAGTAACACATACAGAACGATAGTGGTAGGGATGTTAGCATATGACAGAGCTTCTATGAAGGTGTGCAGTGAACTCCAGCTCAAGGGAATCTGGGGATCTGTTGCAGCCATTTAGCCTACACTGTAGTTCTAGCATTTTCAAAGCTCCTTAGGTCTCTGCAGACTTATCTAGTATGACATCAGAACACACCATACACGGCTGTGTGTGAAAATGCATGTCAAGCTGTGAGTTGAGGAGAACATTCAGGAAAGGTTAGAGTCACGGCTTATCCTATGCATGCTTCTGATTTCCTGCTCTGGTCTCAGAGGTAAAATAAAGGACAGGCTATCCGTAGTGCAAAATACAATATAGTTATTCATAATGAATGTGAGTATATATTTAATTACATTAGAATGTGCATGCTTCACTGTTGATTGATTGTAAAATGTTTCTTCAGGGTGATTTCATTTGTAAAGTTCATACACAAATGGGTACATGTAAACTTATATATCTTCTTACAAATATATATTCATGCTTTCCAAATAACAAAATAATAGAAGATTTTAACTCAATGACTGATGGTGAACACCATGAATATGCAGCTTCAGAGAGGACTCATATCTTTCTTTGCTATTTTCCCCCTCATACATGTATTTATATGTCTTTCTTATTGCTGTTGGTTTGGGGGATAGGCTGCCCCTAAACAACCCAAGTTATCTACAGCTGTTATGTAACCTATAGTGATCTCGAGCTCACCGTCTCAGTCTTTTGAGTTCTGGGATCACAGGCTGTTCTCTGAGTACTCTATAGAATGAACTTACATGTCTGTGTGATACAAGCAGAAAGGAGAGCTGATGTTACAGGTCATATAAGACTGAGGGAGAGATTCATCCAGTAGCTTCTCATATCCATCTTTGAGCCCTTGGAACCTTCAACCCAGAGCAAGAAATACATAAACTAGCATTAAAAAAGATTTATTTATTTTGTTTTATGTGTATAAATACTTTGTCTGCATGTATGTATTCTATGTGTACCATATTCATACATGGTGCCAATAGAGGTCAGAAGAGGTCACTGGATTCCCTGGAACCGGAGTTACAAATAGTTGTGTGCAGTGGGATGGTCCTTCTGTATGCTATAAATATGTGTTGCTCTCATTGGTTGATAATAAAGCTGTTTGGCCAATGGTAAGGCAGAATAAAGCGGTACAATCAAACTGAAGACAGAGATGAAGAAGGGCAGAATTGGAGCAGACACAGGCCAGCTGCACATGAAACTAGATGCCTGAGAACCGGTAAGTCACGAGCCATGATGTGGCAATGTATAGATTAATGAGTATGGGTTAATTTAAATGTAAGAGCTAGTTAGTAACAAGCCTGAGCCATCAGTCAAACATTTATAATTGATATAAGCCTCAGTGTGCTAATTTAGGAAGCGACCACAGGATATAATCAGGCATAAGGGACAGAAAGCTCCACCTCCGTTTAGAGTTTTGACCTGCTATGTGGATACTGGGAATTGAACCCAGGTCCTCTGTAAGAGCAGCAAGTATTCTAAACTGCTGAACTGTCTTATCCACCTCCTATGTTAGCATTTTAGAAGCCTGGTTTTCTTTAATGGATCAATAGTCGTTTTCAGTATTTTCCTTTCCTCTTGAACTGGCTTAAGTTTTTAAAAACTACATTTACTTGTTTATTCATTTAGTGTGGAGTTGGGGAGTGTGTGCCATAGCACAGGTGTGGAGGTCAGAGGCCAACTTTCAGGTGCTGTTTCTCTTCTTCCACCATATAGATCTCAGGAATCGAACTCAGGGCTTTAGGCTTGGCAGCAGGTGCCTTAACCTGCTGAGCCATCTCACTGGCCCAGCCCTAAATTGACAATTTAAATTCAAGGAATATCCAGAACACTTTTAAGCTGCAGTGTGTGAGGAAAGAAAAGCAAATAAACAAAAAAACGAGATACAACCAGCAGAGTATGGCATGGCAAGACATGGGAGTCTCACTGAGGCTTTTCTTATAAGGCATTAAGAGACTATTGCAGCTTCTGCTCAGCTCCCAGCTGAGTTTTCTATTCCAGTAAAATACATCAGTTATTCTGTTCTTTTTTGTTTTTTGTTTTTTGTTTATAGTGTTCCCACATGATCAAAAGGCTCTCTCTAAGCCAGGAAACCGTCGTCGTCACAATAGCAGTAATGGTCTTGGGAACCATGAGACTTATCTCCCCCCAAGATGATATTGCTGGGTTCGCACACATTTGTGCTTTTCAGTGAATCATGTTCTCTAAATGTCACCTTGCTTTCATCCAGCCTGGCCTGTCTTCTGAGTGTCCAGGGGCTTCCAGGAAGCACGGGCAGATTGATGGCTTGCTGAAAGGGCCCTCATTATCTCTCACTATAAATTTCTTTCATGAGTAATCTCCTGAGCCCTGGATGCAGAGCGCGGTGTGTGTGTGTGTGTGTGTGTGTGTGTATGCTATGAAATAAAATCTCAGATAACGTGTGAGCTAATTTTCCCTCCTCTCTGCTCACACTCCTGATCTCCATACTGTGACCTCAGAGCTAATAGTTTATTTAATTAGCAAAGCTCGATTTCAATGGCCTTAGTTGGTGAGGAGTAGAGAGTAAAAGAGATTAGTGTGTTTAAACAAAGAGGATGACAGGAACACAGAGGGAGGGGGTGTGTGAGTTTTGTGGTGCCAGGAAGGACTTCTCTCAAATAATTCTCATCAGAAAGAAATTATGCATTTTTGTCTTGTAAGAGACTGTCTTAATTAGCCCCTTCTTTAAAAAGGCTTTCTCTCATTTTTTTAATACAAAATGTATTCCTAAGACTATTACAGATTTTTTAAAATGTATGTAGGTAGTAATCCTTTTCTCTAGAGCAATTACTAATTAAATTTAATCAAACCAAATATATATTAATATACGTCCATCCCTATACAAACACATACATATGTGTGACATGCACTACATGCACATATGAAATTGTCAAAGAACAAACAATAAATTAGTCCAGGGTATTTACCCATCAAATGAACGTACAAAGGAAATGAGAAAAATTTCTGTAAAGTCATTGTGTTTTTATTTTTTCTGTTGACAAATGTACCTCTGAGATAATATTGCATATTATGTCTGAGAGATGTGCAGAAACTAAACAAGAAAAAAGAGAACCTACTGTGAGAAGGGCTAAGGGAAGGGGGAAGCAAGATAAAGGAATGGATTGTGTACATGTCACAGACACAGAAGGAAGAGCTATTGTGGGGAGGTAGGGAACCAGAAAGCATTGGGGTAGGTACTGAGAAGGATAAATAGAACAAAGTATGGTGATATGCATGTATGAAAACATCACCAAAAAACATTAACTGAAGAACCAGGAAGACTCCGCACTAGTTACCTGCTCAACCTCATACTCATGCCTTATACTGCAAACTCATACCAACCCCTTTTTCTTATGAACTATATCCTTCTTTACAGCTGCAAATAAATGACTCTGAATTCAGAGTACTTGGGCTCCTTTACTATCATTATGATCTCTTCATCTGCTCCTGTCCTTCTAGAATGCCAATCAAAAGTCTTGAGTCTACTGGGCCATGGATGGAAAGAGAGAGAGAAGCTCACCATCACAAAGGAAGGAATTGAAACCTTAGACCAGCAAAGCCACATTGCTCGTATTTATTCCTTTCTCTTTGGATGTTCTACCTCATTCTCAGGGCCTGGAGTGCCGAGAAGACTTGAAGCTGGGTGAACAAAGTATGACACTTGCATATAATGAAATACTGTCCACCAATATGTAGAATGAAATAGTACATGCTGCCACCAGGATGAACCAATATCAAGCTAAGTGAAAGAAGCTGTACACAAGAGGTTATTTACAGCACAACTCTGTCTATATGAAATGTCCAGAAAGGACCTCTCTATAAAGACAAAACATAGACTAGTGTTCTTCAGGCTAGAGGGAGGAGTGAGATTGGCTTTGGGGGCCAATGGAAATATTCAAACCTTGGATTATAATGATGGCTGTACAAGTCTGTAGACTTACTAAGATGCATTGAGTTCACGGTGAAAATAAATGGATCATATGCTCTATAAACTTCCAGTGTTCACCCCAATACCTGGCTGAGGTTTGATTTTATTAACAAGAACTTTTAAGATTCATGCTACAAGATGTCAATAAAACTATTTAAAAATGTTTAAAAGGTCCAAATGAAAGAGCTGAGACTGACCCTGTTTGGGCTGTAGTTGGTGACAGACCTCAGACCTTGCTGCCTCTTGCTCAATGGTGTTTCTTTCTCACACTAGCTTTAAGAAAAATAAGTTTCTCCCAAGATCCTAAGTGCTTGGAGTACAGAGATAAGCTGTATGTGTTTGATATATCTCTTGTCTCGAAGGAAGCCTAACTCACAAGAGGCTGAAAAATAAAAAGGCTGTGGGTGGGGACTCCTGGAAGGCTTTGTGAAGAAAACCGGTATAAAGGAGTGCCAGGCAGTTTTCGTTCTTTCTCTATGCCTTCTTAATTTCTTTTGTTCCATGCTTTACCGACTCCAAAGTCTATCAAGGGTGAGTCATCATCCAAGATCCAAGTCATAATCACAACTCAAGCTTGTCGAAGTGTGGATCTCGACGTGGGCAGTGCTGATCGGTGTTCTGAGAAAAGAGGATTCTCTCTGTTTTCTAGCATCAGAAGACAGAATCATGTAGAATTGCAGGTACCTGCCGTCACATATCCTCTGTGTAATGAAAGCCTGTCAAATCCCCGAAGAGCCGGGTAGTAAGCAATAACCATCCACGTTTTACATTTATTTTCTTAGGGGTTTTCTGACCTGCAAGTTTTACCAGTATGAAGGGCGTACAGTGGGGGAAGAAGTGCTGCATTTGAGTAGTAGGCTTGTGCTCCTAGAAGAATGAACTTCAAGTTCAGGACAGCATGGTAGTCGCTTCCCTGGGCTGCAGAGGGGGCTCTGCTATGTCTCAGCTCCCTTATTCTGTCTGTCTCTCTCCAGCCTGCCATTAGAAACTGCCTTCCAATTCTGAGTACCTGAGAATGGCCTCACGGCTATGTGAAGTGGTAAGAAAATTACAGGAACATTTGCTCAAGCCATGGCTCTTTCCAGTGACTTTGGCCTCCAGAGCAGAAACTATGTTATGTAAGTGACATTTAGAAGCATGTGGCCATGCCAGTGGTGGACTTGCCTTCTCCAAGTTTCTTGTTTCTGACTGATTTTGAAGAGGCTCCTGACAGAAGATAAAAGACTTTCAAAAGATCATTTTCCTTTGAAATAAACCCTGAAGTGAGTTGTTGCTCATTCCAACAGGATCACTTTATACCAAGGAAAACGCCCACAGTGGGCAACAATAAAGTGTCTGAGGCATTCACCCCTAACCCAAATGGTTCCAGGAAGTGCTTTGGATTCAGTGAGAAGACAGACAGTCTCTAAGAGAGGTTTCCAAAATGATATTCCCATCACCTCTTCTTAGGCAAGAGCTGATGATATTCTATCACCAATTAGCAAAATATTGTTTGAGCAGTGGACCATCTCATTCTGTAGGGGAGGGCTCTAGAGGCTGCTCTGGATTTGATGAGCACTTACATCTGGGCCATGGATCATTTTCCTCAGAGTTACCAGCACCCTCACTAAACTACAGATTCCTAGGCCTGGCCCCGAAGCCACCTTCAAGTCATACAGCTCAAGCAAACTCTCCAGGGCGTCTTCTTCTCTTCTTTTCTCATCCCTTTCAACTGCATTGATAGTTGAGAACCAATGGTTTAGACTCTGGCATGGTTCTTACGACTCATGATAGAGCACTCAAGAGATGCTGTCGTCTTAATTACAATTTCCTGTTTGTGTATGGAAGAGGGCCCTCTGGACTCATGCCTTTTTGCTGTTGTTGTTGTTGAAAAAAGTCACAGGAAGCATTAAAAAATAATGAGTCCTCACCACACACCTGCAAAGGGACAAGCACTGCTTATGTTTTTCAAGAGATGAGAAAGGGACTTGACTAATCTGTAAGCTCACAGTCATTGTTGGCAGCTAGATGCTGTACCTCTTAAGACACATCTGAGATGCTGGCATCCAGAGAACCTTATAGCTAGCAGGAATGCAATGATTCCAATACCTTGGATCGTACGGATGCTTGTGAAATAAAATCAGTTAACCAAAATATATTATTTCTTTCCTCCCTTCCTTCTTTCTTCCTTGACTCTTTCTTTTTTCATATCAGAGAAGGCAGACGGAGCAATGTGTAGGATCCAGAGAAGCAAAAGGTGTTGCAACATTATGTAAGTCTTTATCCTCTTATGGTTAAAGAGATTCCCAGTGTTTGAGCTCTGCAGATGTTTTCTTTCCATCAGAGAAAGCCTGCTTGCTCCACCAGGGTAGAAAAGCTAAATAATTGTTTCCATCACTTCCAACAGACACACACAAGGCAAAGAAACAAACGACTTCCCCCAAGAAGCAAGGGCTGAGGTCTGATAATAAAAATGGAAACTGAATGGCAGTCAGACTGTTTCTTCCTCTGAGTTTGCCTGATAATTCCCGTTGCTCTCTGAATAACTAAAGGAGAGGCAGCTGCCGAAGCAAACAGGATTCAAAACCCCATTAATATTGGTGACTCATCAGCCGGCTTCTTTCTCGATGTCTGGAAATGTCAGGAAATTAAAAAGCTTCGTGGCATCTCTAAGAGTCAAGTCCCTAGTCAGAGCTGTAACCACTTCAAAATATTCTTGGCCTCATTTGGAAATTGGCTGTCACCTGGGACTTGGCCTGGTTTCTTCCCGTCAGTGAAGGGAAGGACCAGTCTCACTGAGTTAACCACTCAGCTCACCTTTCCCCAGCAGCATGGACTGTGGGATGGAAGGCACCAGTGTGTCAGAAGGATCCGTGTTTGCTAATGCACTATAATACATTGTGGAGTGCCCAGGACAGCTAGCCATGTCCTGAGTACTTGACTTGGCCTTCCTTAGAGGAGGCAGGAGGCAAGGATTGAAGCCCTCTTGTTTGAATAAGGAGTTGATAAGGAGAAATATTTAGAAATATTAAATAATTGTACTTATGATGTTAGTCTTTCTCTGAATATCTCATGTTAATATTTACCTTCCCACTCATTTAAAATAGATCTTATAATCCTATTTTAGTTCAACTGTCTTTTGCTTGAAATACAAGGACCAGCAGCTTTATGCATATATGGTAAAAATTATATATCTTTTCAAACATTGATTACCAATCTGGAATGACAGAAAGATCTAGAAACCATAATACTGCTCAGGGGGGTGAGTTATCAGGTTCTTGGCTAATATGAATCTTAGTGAAAATACATTCAATAAACTCATTAAAATATATTTCTGACTATGAACATGGATGATATGAATAACTATGGGGAGTTACTGCTCAGAAGGGAACATCTGTGCTGGAGCCTGGGCTGTGGGAATCAGAGATGGTCTGAGGTTAGTGAACAGCATTTGGGCTACCCTTGGGTAACGGGCTGACATAAAGACCTGTTTGGATGGGACGAGAAGTTCTCCTGTGTAGGTGCAAAGAGAAAGACTTTGGTTTCAGCAAATCGACAAGTTGAGAGGTTTGGTACCAAATGGGGAAAGAAAATTGCAGTGGTGAATTATAGAAAGCCTTGTTAGCTGAAAGGAACAGTTTGAAAGCCATTTCAGTCAGTGAAAAGTTTCTTTCCAGGGATAAGAGGGTTCTTTTATTCCTTCACTCATTTGCTCCATATTTACCGAGTACTTACTATGTCATTAATTATCAGCAATAAAAAGTCTTTGTTCTCTTGTGTTTAGGGAGAGAGTAGAGGAGACAGATTAAAAGCAAATAGAACATACAAGACAGTAGAGCAAAGAGTAATGCTGTTTTAAGTAGGAATGAGTTCAATGGATGCCTTTCAGAGTTATCATCTCTTGACAGAAGACCTGAATCAAGTGAGGGAATTAGTGAGAAGGTCGCATATGCCTGAGAGAAGGTCACTGTTATCATTTGCAGCAGATCCCAAGGTACCAAGGGAGGAACCGATGGCGGAGAGCAAGGAGGTTGGTATTTCAAAACAAAAAGGACACCAGAAAGAGGAGGGAATGGGGTCAGAGACAATACAGAGCCAGACTCCTCCCCAGCCATCCAGTGGCTCTGACTTTCACTCTTAATGAAAGGGAACCACTAGGGGAGTTTGAAGACAAAAATCAATGTGTTGAGTTACGTTCCATAGGACATCACTCTAGCTTCCCCTCAGGGAACTGATTTCAAGAGATGACAGCAAAATGCACAAAGGCATTTAGGAAGTATCACAGTGATGCAAGGGAGGTGATAGTGTACTAAGCCCGTTTGGCAGTAATGAAGGCAAAGCGTGATGATCACATATGGATACATTTCTCAGGTAGAACAAGTGGAGATTTGCCAATAGATTAGATGGGAAATATAAGGAAGAAAAACCGAATCAAAAATAACTCTAAAGTTACTGCCTTGAACAGTAACTAGAAGATGGAGTTGCTGTGAATAAATTGAGAAAAAAACTATAAGTGTGTGTGTGTGTGTGTGTGTGTGTGTGTGTGTGTGTGTGTGTGTAGGGGCTTCATGGATTTGACAAGAATAAGAAGCTTGTTAGCTATCCAATACAGACATTAGATGGAGAGTAGTATAGTTAACTCAGGAGTTCAGGGAAGAAGCAGAGGTTGTGTACAACTGGTCTTGAGAATTTTATATAAGGCATTTCAGACATGATTGTGATGAGCTCCCTTACAGAGTGAGAGAAGATATAGAATTATCCAGAATGGGACTAGCAGTACTTTGAAGAGTAGACATTATACAAATGAGGGGTCTCCAGCCACAACTACTAAGAAGAAGTAGGATGTAGGAGAGTGAGATCTTCCTAAGGAAGGCATCATTATTATCATAATCTAGCCTTTACCAAGTGGATCCCCTGGAGCTGGAGTTATTGGGTGATGTGAGCTGTGTAACATGGGTGCTGGGAACCAAAGTCAGGTCCTCTGCTAGAGTACTATGTTCTCTTAACTGCTGAGCCATCTTTCCACCTCCAGTAGTGCAAAGAATGGAGGAGTCTCAGAGTGAGTGAAGACCCAGGTGAAGGTATATTGTGGGCATGGGCACAGACATGACAAAGACCAAGGCCTGGGATACATGGGAAACTGGCAAAGCCATTCACCGTATAGGCTGGACTCAAAATGGAAGGTAAAACTTTCCTTGGGGGCTCAAGTGTGAGCTAGTGACCAGTGTATACAAAAACTAGCTACTGCAACTTGCCATCCCAGATGCTTACAGCCTAAGATTAATCATCCGTAGGGACCTAAAATAACCCTGCCCCTTGTGATATATATGTATATGTATATCTATATCTATCTATGTATATATATCTCTCCTAATAAATATGCTGAGGTTCCCTGTTGACCAGAGATAGTATGTGCCTTCATCAGAGTGCGTATTCCGCCTGATCCAAGCTTTCCTGTACTCATGTCTGTGTATCTGTTCTTTCTTCATTCCCTCCCTGACTACCTTTCTTCAGGGCCAAAGGACCAGAGCCATGAAAGTCGCAATACAATACTTTTACTAAAGCTTAATTTACAAAGTAGGTACAGTCATCTTTTAACAGCTGTAACTAATGACATTGGATGTTATAATAATATGTTCTAATAAAAGTTGAGTAAAATTTATTAATTGCCTATTTCTGAAATTATTCATCCAATATTTTTATAGCAAAGGTGACCACAAGCAAATGAAACCATAGAAGGTAAAACTGAGGGCATGACAAAGCAGGATATGTCCACCAGGTCAGCTGGCAGGTCAAGAGCAGAGGTTCTCAACCTGTGGGTCTCAACCCCCTGGAGGTTGAATGACGCTTTCACAGGGGTCACCTAAGACCATCAGAAAACAGGTATTTACAGTACAATTTATAACACTAGCAAAATTACAGTTATGAAGTAGCAACAAAAATAATTTTATGCTTGGGGGTCACCACAACACGAGGAACTGTATTCAAGGGTCGCAGCCTTAGGAAGACTGAGAACCACTGCTCTAGAGGAACAGAACTAATAAAAGGAGTATATATTAAAGGGGGAGGTATTAAATTGATTTACACGGTATGCTCTGAGTAGTCCATCAATGGCTGCCTTCATAGTGGAGAGGCTAAGAATCCGGTAACCATGCATTCCATGACTGGATGCCTCAGCAGTTCCAATTTGTCATCAAAGGTCTAGAGGATTCCTGGAAACCACTGGCCTGGGGTCCACACTGAAAAGCTGAAGAAGCTGGGTTCTGACGGCAGCAGAGGACGGCAGCAGAAGCAGCAGCAGCAGCAGCAGCAGCAGCAGCAGCAGCAGCAGCAGCAGCAGGGCAGATGAACTTACAAAGAAGACGTGAAAGCCAGCAGGCAGAAAGCAAACATTTTGCCCCAGGACCTCCTTTTGTCTGGGCTGGTGTTGAAAGGCGCTACTCACATTCTGGGTGGCTTTTCCTGCTCCCGTTAATGAAATCAAGAAAACTCACAGGTGTGCTTAGAGGCCTGCCTGTCTTAGTTGATTCCAGACCTAGTCAACTGGCAACCAAATGCTGTTGGAAAGGAGGAAACACAATGATTCTGGTTCCGTATCCAAAGGGAAGAGCTCATTTTGAGGTCTAGAGTATACATTTTGACTGGAGTGCATTGGAGGATTTTCTTCATTGTTTTAAACACCGATATTTTACTATTAATTATTGGGCAAATGAAAATACTATAGCAGGAAGGTAAGATTCATTTTAGCCCACTTGGGACAACGATAATATCGTGCTGTTAATTATATTGGGGAACTAGAGATCAATTTCATCCTGTTTTTATCCTTTGAGAGTTTTTGTGATAACCATTGTCTTCAATAATCTGAGCTGTGTTATTTCCAGATCTGTCTCTGCATTGCTGAACACAGTGTCCTTCAGCATTAGTTATCTCCAGGTTCACATTAGCCTTAGTGTAAGGTAGGGACTGGAGGGATGACTCAGTAGTTCGGAGCGCTTCCTGCTCTTGTAGAGGACCTTAGTTCCTTTCCTACTACACATCTCTGGTGGACTCCCAACGGCCTAATTCCAGGTCCAGGGGCTTCAGCGCCCTCTTCTGTCCTGTGCAAGCATCGGCACACACATGACATACTCTCATGCATACACATAAACAAAAATAAAACATGACTCTTTAAAAGTAGAAGCTAACGAGACTGAGATCATGTTCAAGGCTCTCTTGTTCCTTTAGCGCCCGCATCTCATTTCCCACAAGTTTATTCCAGCGTTGACTTCCTGTAGGATACATCTGCAATGTCAGCTCCCAACTGTGAAGTCTGTGAGGCCCTGTGTTACCTTAAAATCCAGAAGCTGAATGTGGCAGTGCTGCAGATTAATGATCTAAACCCTCCATGTCAGGTTTGCAAGCCTAGAAACCTGGTGATTTCTCTAAGTTTTCTCCTGTCCTTGACTCTTGAGATACAGGGAAAGTGCCAACCTGGCCCCCCTCCTCTAAACTCTCCCAGCATTTTATCTTTACCTCTCTTAGGAAACGGATGCCTTTTCTTTTTCACCTACACATCTTGAGTACTTGCACCCAAAAATACAACAGATTCCACAGTCTCATGCCTGCAAACCCAGGAAGTGAGTTTGCTAAGGCTGGTGTAACTGAGCGCTATAAATCACAGATAGGACACCTTCCAAGTGTGGTGCCTGAGGATTAATTTTTTTTTAATACAGGAAACCTTCAGGCATTTACTCAAACCATAGCAGTGGGATTCATAAATGACACTGTAAGTAGGGCGGGTCTTTAGAGTGATTCTGGTCTTCCAGTTCTAATCTAAAGACAGATAGGGTGGGTTTAACGAGGGAAACCATGCTTGGCTGTAGAGCCACACTTTGCCCCGAATGGCATGCTGATGCTCTGAATTACCACACTTCACTTCGTCTTTTGGGAGACTATCATCACATCATCTACCTGATGCTTAAAGACAAATATGTAGCTGGCGCAAGCCTCGACCCATTTACCAGAGTGTTCAATTTCTTCAAGCAATGTCCAAAGAAGGCAGACATGTTGTCTTATACACTCAGTTTCCCTGAAAACCCCTTTAGAGTTCTTCTGTCTGAAAATTATCAAGCCATTTTATAGCTTTTTAGAGAATGTTTAAGCCTGAGGTAATCAGGCTTCCAGCTGTTGGATTAAAGGTGTTGCTCAGATGACATGTTGGGGTGGTAAGTTGGCTTGGAGGTTAAGAATATGTTTTCTTTTTCCAGAGGATGGGAGTTCAGTTCCCCGCACCCCAGTCAGGCTCACAGCTGCTTATAACTCTAGGTCTCAGAGATCTGATGCTCTCTTCTCATCTCCACAGGCACTTGCACACATGTGACACACACACACATGCACACACACACACACACACACATAAATAATAATAATCAATTAATTAAATTTAAAAGAAAATCAAATGAGTTTAAGAAAAAAATAGCATGTGGGGCACATCAATAATGTGGTATATTCATATTTCAGCCCCAGTCTGCTTGTGGCTAGAAGATCAGAGCCTAAGTCACACATAGACTCAAATCTGAGTGATCTAATTGAATCATTTTCCAGGCTTTAGTTAGAAACGGGGTAATGATTTTCTGCCATTCTTAGCCCTTGAATAGTGGGAATAGCAAAGTGACAGAACATGCTATTCTTCATAAGTTTGGGACGTGACTGGTCATCTGAGCTCCTCGGAGCTTGCTTATGGGACTACAGTCAGCTATTACAGGCCAAGGATATCTTCACATAGGCAACCCACTTCCGTTCTGGGTGTTGTCTTATCCCCCCAACAGGCTAGTTCTCTCAGATAAATTTAGGGGGAGAAGCAAGAAGGAGAACCCCTAACCCAGGCCTTTAGAGTTATTATCTCAGAACTAGGCCCCCATTCCTCTCTCTTACCAGTTCTCTTGCTGGATCCTTCAGCTGATGTTATGGTCTCACCTCCAGCCCTTAACCCTCCTCTTACTGATCCTGTGGAGTTACTTCTGCTTCTAGGAACAGTATGGGGGAGAAGGGAAATCATTATTACAAGCAACCTATAACAGAGGAGCTCTCAAAGGATTGCCCTGCAAAGGAGAAATAGATGAGATCTCCATGAGCAAACTGGGGTGAGGGGGGCAATGGAGGGTGGAGATGGGGAATGAGAACATAAGGGAACGGGATGGTCGAGCTGGAACAGGGACAGAGTGGGAGAGCAAGGAAAGAGATATCATGATAGAGGGAGATATCATGGGAATAGGGAGAAACAGGGTGCTGGGGAAGTTCCCAGGAAGCCACATGGATGACCCTACCTTAGACTACTAGCAATAGTGAAGAGGGTGCCTGAACTGGCCTACTCCAGCAATCAGATTGGTGAATACCCTACTGTCATCATAGAGCCTTCATCCAGTAACTGATGGAAGCAGATGCAGAGATCCACGGGGGGCACCAGGCCAAGCTCCCAGGGTCCAGTTGATGAGAAAGAAGACGTATTCTATGAGCAAGGGACATCGAGATCATGATGGGGAAATGTACTGAGACGGCCAGGCCAAACTACTGGGAACGCATGAACTGTGGAACAATAGCTGTGGAGTTCCTGTGACAGGACTAGGCCCTCTGCATAAGGTGAGACATTTATTTAGCTTGAACTGTTTGGGGGGCGGAGGCTGGCAGTGGGATCAGGTGCATGAGCAGGCTTTTTGGAGCCCACTACCTATCCTATGGTTGGACACCTTGCGTAGCCTTGGTGCAGGAGGAGGGGTTTGGACCTGCCTCAACTGAATGTACCAGGTTCTGCTGATTTCCCCATGGGAGGCCTTGTTTTGGAGGAGGTAGGAATGGGGGGTGGGCTTGGGGGGGAAAACTTGGGGGCAGAAGGAGGGAGGAGAGGGGGAATCTGTGGTTGGTATGTAAATTTCCAGTGTCTGACCACTATCTTGCAATCTCTAGAGCATGGTACAATTTTCCCACGATGAGATTCCAGTTCAAGTTTTTTAGAAGCATTAGAAACCAAACACAGAATGTTTCTTACTCCGTAAAGTTACTATTGCTGAATTTTCCCCTAATAACTGGAAAGATGCCACATCTTAAAGAACTGTGAGGTTTGGGATGACCCAAGGGAAAATTCCGAGTTCCATTAAGAGTCACATGAGGCACACACTCATTGCTGCAGTGGAAACACAAAGTGTACACTCCATTTTTTCTGTTCTTGGGAATGTCATTATTATTTCCATTGCATTGCTTTCAAAGTAATTGAAAACGGCCAATTTCATGTTCCTTTGTAGTAAACATATTGAGTGGAAAATCTCAAGTGGGGCCATTTCTCCTGCTTGATAACATGATTTGTATTGCAAGTTGTTTACAGTAAATGAACTTGGGCCATTAAACCAGGAGACCACGTAATCTATGTATTTGTCATATGTAATGGAGTTCCCAACTTTTCTCACAAAAAGAGCTTGCGGTCGTTTTCCATGAGATAAATAAATTCCTTCTAAATAGTTTTTAGAAACAAGAGAAAGCGCAATCTGAGCCAATGAAAGTACTATAATTTATCCTTAAATTAGTCTTTATTCTTCCTAGTTAGGGAGAAACAACTCAATGTCCAAGTCAGAAAAGCTCCCAAGAGTTGACCTTGTCAAAGGGTTAACAGCACATGAGTGCCACAGCATTTTGCTGTTAATAACCGTTAATGCTGTTGAAGCATGGCTTCTTCAAAAAGTGTAGATAGTTCGATTCAGTTCCCTCATTACCTTTCAAAGCGGGGAAGGAAGGCATGTGTATACAGCTAGGTTGCTGTTATCATCCTTGGATTTCAAAGGCCCAAACCTATCTAACATGTATGTCGGAGAGGTGCAAAGATTAGAAAGTGCTACTTCAAGCACTGGAGACTCTGTCTATGGCTAGTAACTACATATTGGTGTCAATCTGAGAAGAATATCATGAGTTTCTAAATTGGTGGAATAGTGCACAGGTTGGGTAAAAGGGAGTATATTAGTTATCTTCCTTCTTCTCTAGGCTCTGAGAAAGATGAAGATTCATGCTCAGCTAGATTTCTTCTTTTTATTCAGTCTGAGATCCCAACCCGTGTAGTGATGCTCACTTTTAGGATGGGTACCACACTTTCAGTGAACCTAATCTAGAGTTTCCTTTACAGACACACCTAGAGATTTATCTACATGGTCTGATAGCCAATACTAACCACCACAGGGGTAATGTAATTGGTGACTAGTAACAGACTTATGACATCACAGCCTTCTTGAACAAAACACTTTTTGAAGAACTTTTTTGCTTGTTAGTCAAGCATCACAAATAGCCACTTTTCATTTCATTTTGTCTATAAGAAATTAGAGCAGAGACAGATGGAATATTCTACAAAACATTGTATGTTGCAAGAAGCTTCCTGATGCTCTGAGTGACCTTGGTTTTTCATAAGAATATTCTAGGCTTTTGCCTGAGATGCTTAACTAAATCAAACCAACCTTGACCTGGGAGAATCTTTCACATGTCCTTTAAACTCAGCCCCAAACTAACAGTGCCTGAGGTGAGGACCTATGTGGCTTAACTGGCCCCTGCGTGTAGTGCATTGATGTGCATTCTTGTGACTACCCCTAGAGAGTAACTGGACTGGATGGAGGAGTCAAATGGTTAGCCTTACCAGGGTAACCGAGTCCAGGATCTGGCTGGTAACAAAAGGCATACCTT